>JAUKPT010004555.1:0-11019 GCA_032273505.1 Nanomia bijuga
ATTAATGAGGTTATCATTTTAAGTTCCTTGCTTCTTCTTTACTTCTTATTTTTTTCAGCAATTGCAGCAGTTGAGAAGTCCAGCAAAGCAAAATATTTACATGTGAAACCTTATCATCACACTTATCACTCAAAATTATCTACAAGTTATCAGTAATCTTACACCATCTAATTATACTAATTAACTATCATCTAATTATCATCTAAATTATTATTTTCAAGGTGTCGAAGACCAAAACAATTCAGTACTAAGCTTTAGTTAGATATACATACATATCCATACATATACAGGGGGCGGGAGTAAGACCACTATGCCAGGGTAACTGTAAATGTATGTGTGGACCCAGGCAGATCACTGCTCAATCAAATCAGTCTTGCAAGAAAGTGTTTAACACTTTAGAACACTATCTCAAATTGGAGCACCAAGCATATTCATATAGTACAAAAGCAAAATGGAATTAGCTGAACGATAATGGACCCACCGAAAAAAATAAAAATGTAAAATATTTTGAAAACAAATAATAAATGGATAATCATTGAATCAATTGTGACATAAATTTGGATCAATTTGGTACCAGAAAATTAGGATATAAAAAACATTTTCCTATAAGTAGCTGAATATGGTCCAAAGCATTCAGCATATACAACAAGGTGAAATTATCATAAACTACAAAATTAGAGATATCTCATGATTCAAACTTGAGAAAATTACCAAGAACCTCAAATTTGGCGCATTTTGGGCTCATTTTGCCCAATTTTGGGACCCAATTTTTCATTTCAGACAACTTTCCATCATCAACAGTTAGATACAGTTCCTATCTACTATATTCGACAATAAAAGAAAAAATTAATGATTCAAAATCAAGAAAATTACCGAAAACCTCCAATTTTAGACTGGGAATTTTTTTTTCTCGATATTTGGGCTCCATCAATTTCAAAGGATTATAAAAGGTTAAGTTGATGCAAAGAATCAAAAAAATCTAACAATTAGTTATGGAGAAAAGCGCATAACGCACGGACGTCTAAATTTGAAGAATTCTCACTAAACAATGCCCAACTGGCTAATTGGGAGTAGAAAAGGAACGGGAAAAAGGTAGTACAACAGTAGGAAAGAAGGTTAGAGGAATAATAATAGAAATCCAGTGCCATCCCTTAAAAGGGTCCATAAAGAAGAACCAGAGTCCAGAGTAAGTATTAATTTACACAAGACATACAAAAATAAAACATAATGATAGAAATAATTATAACATTTACAGCAGAATGTGAGGAAAACAGTTAAAGCAACTCTGCTGGTAACGGAGCAACTCAAGTGAATTAAAACACATCTTAAGCCCGGTGTGAATTCAGAGTAAGCACTATTGGCTCCTATAGGACTAATAATGGTGTTTTTGTTTATGGTATCTATGGTATTTTACAGAACAATGTATATAGATATAGAGAGCAAAGTAGATATTTCCCCTAAAAATACATTTTGGGTCATATCTCGATGAAAAACTGTCATCAGATAGTGGTTGAGGGCTCTCTGGAGGCACAAAAATCTGGTCTTTTATTTGAAAACACCTTTTTTGAAATTTTTCATATTAGGGGGGTCTGACCCCAAATAACCATGTTTGAGCTTTTCCCCCTAAAAATACGTTTTGGACCATATCTTGATGAAAAATCGTCATCAGATAGTGATTGAGGGCTCTCTGAAGGCACAACGATATGATCTTTTATTTGAAAAGACTTTTGTTTTGAAAATTTTTATATTTGGGGGTCTGACCCCAAATAACCATATTTGGACATTTCCCCCTAAAAATACATTTTGGGTCATATCTTGATGAAAAATTGTCATCTCTGAAGGCACAAACATCTGGCTTTTTATTTCGAAACACTTTCCTCTTTAAATTTTCATTTATGGGGGTTCTTTTACAATAGTTTTAGCCAATAAATTGCCAAAAATCGTCAGAAATCATCAAAAATTGAAATTTTCAGAAATCTGCCTTGATAAATATCATCAACTGGTATTGTTTTAGTAGCTAAATATTATTATTTTCTGGATGTGCTGACTATAAGCTTTCAAATGCCTATGTTTGGTCAATTTTTTTTTCAAAAAATTCTGACCCCACTAGCACTACCCCAATATGCTGGGGGTTTTTGGACGGCAATTCCTGAAAAATTGACAAAATCGAATTTTTTTTTCAGATAATGTCTCGTGACATGAAATGGAATCATAAAAATTTGTACTCATTTGATTTTGAAGATATGACCATCTAACCCCTATCCCTATGGATACATCAACAACATTTCTGTTTTTCTGGGTTAATTCTTAAAAATTATTTGTTCATCCACAATTTAATCGTATTCAAACAATTAGAAGTGTGTTAAAAAATACACATGGTATTGAAAACAAAGAGCAAATGTTTTCCTACCATTAGTCATCAATAAAAGACGACGCTTCAAATAAACATTTATCAAAAACTTTAGGCTGCACACAAACATAAATCGAAAATAGTTTAGGACCCAAGACAGATCCTTGTAATCCTAATAAGACTTCAAGAACTTTTGAAAATTTAACATCAATTCTTACTTTCTGTGTGAGAAATGATTGAAACCATTTTAGTGCTACAGCAGTAACACCAATCTCATCGGAGAGTATTGGTAATAACCTATTGTATCAAATGCAGCATTCAAGTCTAGAAAGAGGAAAATTGTACATTTATTTTCATTGAAACCCAACAGCACATCATCAACTACTTTTAACTTCATTGTTTCATTGTTTCTTTTTTGCATGCTAATTGTGATTTACAATGAAGACAGTAACGAGAGCAAGGGGTGGCGAAGGGTGGCGGAGCAACCCCAAAATTTGAAATCAGCCCGCTTTCGCCCCCCCAGAATTTGTGTATCCAGCAGCCGTTATTTCATAGTGCATACTATTCTTGTTTGTTTGACGATAGAAGTATGGCAAAAACAAGCCATTTTAAGGGTTTAAAAGTACTAATTTTCAAAATTTTCCAGAGCTGTGGTGCCCACACAGACCCCACAGCTGCTAAACACTCACTATGTTCGTATCGCTCGCTTTGCTCGTCAGCCTCTGGTTTCAAGGTTGAATGAAGACTGTTAAGGGTCATATTTATGAACAGGAGATTATTGACTGGGCGGTAGTTTTTCATAGTGTCTGCATCTAATCCAAGCTTTTTATCAGGGAATCAATTGTTTACAACTTTACACCTTCCATACTTCTAATGGAGAGAGATATATTTACTAATTTAGTTTAAATTGGAACAGCGTCATCACTTATCAACTTCAGTATATCCGCTGGTATGGGATCATCAGAGGAAGTTTTTACATCAAACTCTTTTATGAGATTCATGATTCCTTCCTCACCTGTGTTGGATAAAACTCCAATTTATCACGTGTAAATGGTTTATTGAAAGGTTTCGCATTAACACTTTTTGGAATAATTTTATTGAGATTATATGTTTTTTTGTATATAGTATCAATTGAATTCATTAGCAAGTTTTGTTGGATTATCATATTTTGGTAATGTTTTAACCTTCTTTTTATCTAATACATGATTGACAAATAAAATAAACAAACTTATTTTTAGTCACTGTTTATAAATCACTGTTTATAAGATTAAAGGTACAATTTCCAGGATAATCCTGTACTAAAGCAGGTGTCTCCAGAATGCGTGGCCCTTCTCTTATAGGTGCAGAAAGAAAGCTGGATGCAGTAAGAAGAAGTTTGATGTAGAAAATTTTTAGATGTAGAAAGAACAAGTAAGTTTGGAAATCTGTACAAAGTGATCTAATGGCTTCAAAAGTGGATGGCGGTGGTAATTGCTTAGCATGCAAGTATATCACAAATGAAACTGATACTCTTTCCTGCTTTGATTGTAAGTAAGTAATTCATGTTCTTTGTATCACTGCAGAGAATCCATTGTGTAACAAGTCATTTCTGAATACCTTTAGGCGAGCTCAAAATATATCAATTTCTTTTTTCTTTGTGATGTCTGTCTCACTAAAAGAGAACTTAACGAAGCAAGTAATGTAAACCAACAAATTTCGTTTTTAACAGAAACAGTTGCAAAGCTAACATCTGAATTTAGTGCCTTAAAAGCCTTTCAGCAAAACAGAGATATACAAAAACCATGGTCAAATCCTGAAAGTGTCAAAAAGATAAAATCTTCTTTTCAGATAAAAAGCAATGGTGTAGAAATTGATACCAAGAAGGTTGAAACAATTGCTTCTGATAATAGTATTCAGGTGTCAAAAGTCGTAAAGCATGAAAATGGTGATGTTTTTCTCCATCTTCCTACTGTTCAAGACAGGGAAAACCTTTCTCCTTCTTTAAATCAAGAACAATTTGCTGGTAATGAAGTTGTCAAGGTCAAATCGAAGCTACCGACAATTCTTAATTTTACTAATTTCAAAACAAATGAAAAGTTTATTGAAAAGGTGAAACACCAAAATCCAGTTATCAAAGAAAAATTGCAGAACGGTTCAGAATTCAAAATTGTGTTCACCAAACAACCCAAAGGAGATGAATTTGGTCAGAATAAGTATAAGTATGTACAGGTTGTAGCCAGAGTTAGCGATGACATTAGAGAAGCTATTCAATTAGCAGATAATATAATTTATATGGACTTATATGCTTATATAAGTGCCAGAAGTTTGGTCATTATGAAAAAGACTAATGAAGAAGTTTGTTGTTGTTATTGTCAAGGGAAACATAACTCTGATAAATCTGATAACTCTAAGCGTAATGGCAAGAATTCAACAGGACATTCTGCACTGACACAAATGTCCAACCTACCTTGAACAACAAGATAAACTCAAAAGGATAATTCCATATTATCAAAAAAACTGAATGAGAAAGATTTGTCAAACAGTACCTGTAAAACAATGTGCTGAAATGTATGGTCAATGTTAAACGAAATGAAACTTAATGATATATTACAAATTTTTGAGGATAAAGATATCAAAGTAGTATGTATAATTGAAACTTGATTTGATAGTAAAAATTGAACATTACAACGTCTATAATTTACAGAAGTTACCTTTGTTGTAAGCCAGGGGAAGCAAGTTGAACAAAATATCAGTTTTTTGAATATGCTTATGTTACGTTGGTTACTGGTTATATATCTAAAAAATTGTTGGTATGCCTATATCAAAAACAAGAAGTAGCTTGCAGGGGTCGACAAAGCTGCCGGCGCCACCAGTAGGCACCTCTTTATTTTTCAGGCAGGTCGCTCTTCAAATACAATTTTTCTTATTTTATGTATTTGGCTTTCTCATCTACAACAAGAATGAAAAACGCTTCTTTCCTTGTACAGTGTAGACCTGTTCTCCTTCATACATAAACAATTTTCAATCTTAACACTAAAAATACCTGTCTAATTTATAAAACTATTAGGTCTCTTCAGACTAAAACCAGTTTTATTGAAAAAATAAAACTGCTTCAATGTACGGCAAAATACGCCCTATCGTCTCATGTCACAATAGAAAAATCTGGATAAGATTAAAAGATTCCAGGCATAGGCACGGTTGTTAAAAAGTTATTTAGCTTTAATACTGTTTAGTGTTAGAAATATATATTGTTCAAACGGTGCACCGATAGTTGCTCACCTGTCAGTTGCTCACCCAACGCCAACAGTTGCTCCCCCCGTCAGTTGCTCACCCGTCAGTTGCTCACCCGTCAGTTTGCCCACTCATCAGTTGCTCACCCGTCAGTTGCTCACCCGTCAGTTGCTCACCTGTCAGTTGCTCACCCGTCAGTTGCTCACCCGCCAGTTGCTCACCCGCCAGTTGCTCACCCGTCAGGTACTCACCCGTCAGTTGCTCAATCGTCAGTTGCTCAACCGTCAATTGCTCACCCAACAGTTGCTCACCTGTCAGTTGCTTACCCATCAGTTGCTCACCCGTCAGTTGCTCACTTGTCAGTTACTCACCCGAAGATGTTTTTTTCATATTTCAATCAAAAATCCTGCTCTGTATTTTTACCTCATTGCTTTTAAAAAACTGCGTCAATAGTCTATTTTGCGATCAAATTTTTATGGAACTAATGCAAATACTATTTGATTATTCGTTAGACGCTACAACTAGAGCTGGGCTGAACAGCCAGATTTATAGTCATGTCTCGAAATCAAAAACTCTGCCCCCTAGACGCTTTCGAAATTAAGCATAAGCTAAGAAAATAGCAGGGTCAATACAATGGGTATTACTAAAAAGTAAAACAACTGAAAAAATTCAAAACAACTTATCTGACTTACGAAATTTAATGTTAATGGGTTTGTTAAAGCATTTAATTTAGGGTTATAAATCACATGACACTAAAACGGATCAAAAGATTGTTAAAATTTGGGGAGGTTTGGGGGTATTTACGGTTTTAGGGAAACTTGGCAGTGACAAAAGATTCGCATTCCAAATAATACTTTCCTGTAAGATAAAAAAACACCCATTAGATCTAGGACAGAGCTGTACCGCTGTAGGCATTGGAATTACTGTAGTATCTGCACAAATAATCAATATTGTACTTCCGATAAAAACTTCATCAAGAGCTCTCTGGATGAAAAACTAAAAAGTAGAACCTAAATTTCGACAAAAGGTATTGCTTTGCATTGAAAAAGTGCCATGGAAAAATAGTTCCGCTCAAAGATATAGTCATCAGATGGATGTAAATGATTTCTAAAAGTTTGATATCATTTTTATTAAATTAGATTTTTTGATTTGTCCTAGCTTTACTACGAGCAGAATTTCAGTAATCCTTATGGTTAGAAAATCAGTTAAAAATCATAACGGTGAGCAACTGACGGGTGAGCATCTGACGAGTGAGCAATTGTTAGTTGAGCAACTGTCGGTGAGCATCTGACGAGTGAGCAACTGTTGGTGAATCGTTTAAGCAATACAATTAAATGTTTTATAAAAGTTTTAAGCAAAATAGAATTAAACATGCTTTAAACTAACCGAGTTCTGTTCAACAGTTACAATTCCGTTTTTAAGTTTTAGTTTAGGGCTTTGAAATTTAATCAATATAAATAGTTAATATTTAACTTTATAAGTGAGTAAAGTTTCTTGTCTTCGACCAGATATTTCACTTGTGTTTGCAAATGCTTGACTAGGAAATAAGCTTGAGGCTTTAGATTATTATTTATGATGCTATAACAGGAAGCTAATAGGAGCAATTTGAAATTATTTTTTGGACAAAATAACAAGTGTTTAGGTCCTTTCTCCCAAAAAAGATTATCGGCTTCTCCAGGGCTAAAAAAGTACAGGATGGGTTCCATAAGGTCTTTAGATGGCTCCAAACTATTTTAGAAATATTCGAAGTAGAAGTAGCGATCGACCATCACTATATGAAGAGGCGTACGAGGTTTCTATTTATACAAAAGGATTTATATGAGATATCCGAAGAAACAATAAGCTTTTTCGTGAAGGTGTGCAAGATTTCTCAACAGTAATACAAACACAGAGTTAGGAACAAAAAGCGGGCTTAATTTTATTTTCTCAAAACTCAATCTCAAACGCGGAGTCAAGCAAGCGATCTTAACTTAATAGACAGGGTAAACTCTCTAACCATCTATTACCATCGAGTATCTAAAAATATATTATTGATTTCAAATAGATAAGAGTGAAAAGCTTTAAAAAATGTAACTGGCTACATTTTGAAAATGACCGGAAGTGTCATGATTCGATGACGTCATCTTCCGAGTTTGTCAAAATTTTGACCAAGCCAAATGTCAACTATATACATAGCAATCGATTGCAAATTTGATACCGATTAAGAATCGAAATAGATGTTGATATTAAAAATCAACCGCTTTTAAGTTATTATGAGTGATATATACGGCAAAAACACACACGTGTAGAACTCTCTATTACAAGGTTAAACTACTTAAACTCAGGGTGTATAAAAAAAACGAGTCATGACTTTTAATTGCAGTAAATCCAAATGTTAATAAATCTGAATTTTAACATAGGTTTAAAGTACAACTACGGTTATCTTAGCACGTGCATAGGCTATTCTTTTGTAAAAAGTATGTTTTTAATGAATCCCTCACTAAAAGTTTACTAGAATCCTTGATAATCTTTTATTTGCAAGATTCAAACACAAAATTAATATTCAGCAGAATAAAAGAAATGATAATAAAATAAGTTATCAACGAATATTTCCCTCTACGTGTCTTCCATTTTGTTCGATACAAATATATACTTGATTGACAATTTCCCGCATTGCACGTCTGATCATGTCAGGATCTCTTTTTAAACTTTCAGATGCATGAGTTATACGTACTCTCAGATCCATAAGGTTACCTTATTTTTTATGTATCTGTCTATCTGGAAACTCCTCGGTAAACAGACGTTTTGTTTCCACATGACTTCTTCTATCACGATATGTATATACAAGAAATATTCTTTGCTGCGTAGTTAGTTTAGTCATAACTGCTCTTAAGGTCGTCTGTGAGCTACAAAATATAATATTTTGATGATAAACATGTCCGTAGTGATTTATGTCACTTTAGGTGAAATCGAAAGTTCTTCATATTTCCACGAATGTTCAACCATTATTTTTGGCGATTGTATAGAATTTCATTCTTTACTGATATTAATTCACTCTGAAAAAAGTTGGTCAAGAAAATACCAGGAAGGTACTTTCCGTAAATTTACATGCACGTTAGCATGGCCTGTAGTTTTAAGTACGCCATGACTATAAATCTTAAACCGGGGTTGAAAATCGATTTTAATTGGATAGAAATCTTTTTATTTTATTTTTGAATGCCGATACTTTTCTTTCGGTTAGTACGTAAATAAGAATTAATTACAGTCTGCATTAAAAAGGTAAGAAATTGTGGCATAGGAACAGCTTTAATGACTACAAAACATAGGCTTCACATACCCCAATCTATTGATTTTTGGTTTTAATAATCGTCAAAATATGAACATATTTTTCAAATGTAAGATAAGTGGTCATTTTTACGGCGAGATATTAATAACAAAAGCCAAATCGAGCAGTTATATTGCCCCCATTTCCCGCGCAACTAGATGGTAAATCATCATCATACTACATCATTGGATGTATTTTTTAAAGCCCTATAACATATCAAAAAAGTAAAAATAAAATTTGAAATGAACAAAGCTCACGAACAACCTTGACATGTATATTACTTGTGAATATTTCACCATGCTTTTTGCAAAATTAGGATATTTTCCTTCATTAAGAAATTAGTCTCTTAGGGATTTAGATTTACCACGGACACCCAGACAGGAAAAGTCAAAACCTTTACAAAAATTAACGTAGGCCATTCTTCAAATTACAATAACTCAAGAACAAATTGATATTTTTAGATACTTTTTTTGCAGAAAATATTTCAAAAATAAAAATAAAGGGGTAAAATGGGTAATCTCCAAAATTACCCAAAATTTGGAAAAACTCGATTATAAAGAAATCAGAAAATTCTGTCTGCAAGATAACCTTTGATTACTAAGAAATCAAGGAAGAACCACTAAAGCCAACCGATATCAGCATACTTAAATTCAATATTCAATATTTGAACATAATTTTAGGGCCCAAATCCCCGTTTTTGAGCCCAAAGTCGGCCTAAAATATCAAATTTTCATAAAAATAAAAATTTTGAAGCTCAAAAGACATCTAGAAATGGTATTATTGGGTTTTTATAATAGTAAGACATAGTTATGACACAACTGAGACCAATCATCATTTGTTTATATTATATTTTAGCCCTAATCTCCGTTTTTGGGCCTAAAATGGCAAATCGATATTTTAAAGCAGAAAAGTCATCTATATATAATAATATTGAGTTCTCATAATAGTATGACATAGATGGAACACATTTGATATCAACCGTCATTCATTCGAGGCTAAATTTGGGCCCAAAGCCCTGTTTTGGGGCCAAAATTAGGCCCAAAATAACATATTCCAATAAAAATCGATGATCAAAAGCTGAAAAGTCATCTTAAAATATAATTAAGTTCTCATCATAATGAGACATAGTTGTGACACATTTGAGATCAATCATAATTTGTTCAATGCTAAATTTGGGCCAAAATCCCTGTTTTGGGCCCAAATTGGCCCAAAAATAACATATTTCAATAAAAGTCGATGAATTAAAGCTAAAAAGTCATATATACATGGTAATATTGAGTTCTTATAATAGTGAGACATACTTGTGACAGAGTTGAGATCAATCAAAATAGGTCAAATGCTAAATTTGGGACTAAATCTTTGTTTTTGGGCCCAAATTGGCACTAAAAATAGGTCAATGATTTTAAGATGAGGGGTCATCTATACATGGTATATTGACCTCATAAAAACAGGAATTTGGACATATTATGATTGATCTCAAATGTGTAGCAACTATTTTTTATTATTATAAGAACTCGATATTACCATGTATAGATGACTTTACAGCTTTAATTCATCGATTTTTATTAAAATATGCTATCTTTTGGCCAATTTGGGCCCAAAAACAGGGCTTTGAGCCCAGATTTATCGTTGACGAAACAATGATCGATCTCGAAAGTGTCACAACTATGTTTTACTATTACATTTAGCATTTAACAAACTCAATATTACTATGTATAGATGACATTTTAGCTTTAATTCATCGACTTTCATTGAAATATGTTATTATTGGGCCAATTTGGGCCAAAAAACAAGGATTTGGGCCCATTTTTAGCATTAGACAAATTATGATTGGTCTTAAATGTGTCACAACTGTCTCACTAATATAAGAACTCAAAAATACCATGTATAGATCACTTTTTAGCTTTAATTCATCAATTTTTATTAAAATATGCTATTTCTGGGCCAATTTGTGGCCAAAAACAAGGATTTGGGCCCAAAATTAGCATTGAACAAATTATGGTTAAGCTCAAATGTGTCACAACCATGGCGTACTATATAACAGGCCTTGTCAACGTGATGCGCTTTTTGGTTAAGTGCCAAATGATGGCTAAATATCATTTTTTATAAAAATCGGCACATTATTCCTGGATTTATGAGGTACTTTCGATTTCAT
>JAUKPT010004556.1:0-10338 GCA_032273505.1 Nanomia bijuga
CTTATACTTCAGGAGTAATAACATTTTTTGTGTTTTTAGGGGCGTGTCTATTCTGGTCTGTAAAATATTTTGCCCAAAGTAAAAAAAATGACAAGGTTGATTTTCTTAATCCTGACATTCTAAGCTTTCCAACGGTATATAACAATTCTTTGAGTAAATTTTTTCTAGGTCAAGCCAAAATTCTACAGGACTAATTTATCAATGCGTGTCATTGCAAAATGAACAAAACCTATAAAGGTTTCCATTTTATCGATTGTTGATTATGATGTTGCTATCAGATTTAAAATTAAGTTAGAAAAAGGTCACTCGTAGCGATGTTCTAAGGGCGGTTAAGAAAACTACTATGCAGAGAAAGGAGCCATTATATTTAGTAGTGTTTACTACGTGACCCGTACAATGTAAACTGCTGAGTTGAACCACTCGCCTTAGATTAGCATAGCGTAACCTTACATTTAATCTCGAAACCAGCATAAAAGCCTATTAGCTATTTTTAAGTAAGTAGATAACGAAATAGACCACCAACCTTTAGAATTAACTTAATTAGGTATCAAAAATTGTGACATTGTTGACACTAATAGATTAATCATTCTAGGATTGGGGACGTGTATTTTGATTGCATAATTTAAATCGTTAACATTAACGTAATGGTCCATTTTAAGGTATGCATTTTATATGGAAACAGCTGTGCGTATATTATTCGAAAATCTCGCATTCATTTGAAAACCGTCAAAGAAAAGGAGGGGTAAAAGGGCGAAATGTAATAAGTAGTGACAAGAAAAAAGAAATAATTGGTAGCAGCAGTGTAGTACGAGGTAGATCTGGGCATAGGTATTATATCATATGGTTAGGAAACGCCATTGAATTATAATTAAGACATCGTCATATATGAACCTTAGTGCACGGTGACTTGAAATTTACGACTATTTCTATTGTATATCAGGGTTACATTTATAATGACGTGTTCTCTAATTGGTTTATAAAAATGCTTGGCAAAATTCTCTTATGACGTCTTATCTTAATCTTTGTCTTTGTAGTGCTTTAAAGGACAAAGAAAAACAACATTTTTAATTGATAATTGATACTAATTGTAATTACAAAAACATAAACTAAAACAAAAATTACAAAACATGAAATACAAACACAAAGTGCCAAAAGAAATTTCGGCTAGTATAAGGCAGTATTGCCACCGAAAGTCCACAAATTCGTAACTAAAAACAAAAATGAACAAAAACTAATTTACATTTAATACAAAAATAAATAAATAAATATAGAAATTCATTTTTTTCTCATCTTCGAACTGTACTGAGAGTTTCTTCTATATACACTATTTAACTAATGGTTGGTTGTTTCCGTTCTCGTTTCTTCGATAGGATTACCATATTCGTCATACGTGATTGTTGTAGTTATAGTGGTGGTTTGAACTAAACAGAAAAAGAAAAAAGAATCACAATTTGCAAGGATCATTTCACTATCGCATTCATGGCCTTTAGAGAGAACACCATGGTTAAATTAGAAATCTTTATATAATTTTGAGTTTGTCAATTTTCAATTAGCCAATCATGTCATCTTTTTATCAATTAAACGCGGCACGTCAAACGCTCGTGAATATAGGACGTAAAATCCACTCTACGATGTCGTAGAACTCTACGATGATGTCGCAGAATTCTACGACGTCGTAGAATTCCACGATTGAAAGATGTAAATTGGCTTCGAAGAGTCTCCAAATGGTTGTTTTTTGGGTCATATTATGATTCTTCTTCTTCTACTTAACCTTTTTCGTCAAAGAAAAAACGATTCTATCGTGAAGGTAACTTCTTAGGGATATGCTAATGCTATTGCCTAGAAAACTGATCGTAGTTTTCTACGACGTCGTAGAAAGCTACGATCTCATAAAAAAATCATGAATACATTTTTCTCTAGTTTGTACTGATATATAAACGGTTGAGTGGTGTTCAAAAGGGCAAAAAGACGTATCAGACTATCATAATGTGTAATATAAAGCATTTTAACGGACTATTCTAGGGTCCACGAGACACGTTTTGTGGGCAAAAAAGCACTTAAAATAGAGGGAAGGGAAAATGACTGTTTTAAGAAAAAACGTAATTTTGCGGACACGCTCGATGAATATTGTGACTGTGGAACAGGAGTGGAAGACACGCCACACTTTCTATTCATTTGTCCTCTCTATGCTCCTCACCGAGGGTTATTAACAGCATCTGTTATTCAAATAATAGCACCAATGAACCTAAATCAGTTCATAAACACTCCAACGATTTACCTTTATGGCAATCGTCTTCTTTTGAGCAACGAAAATAGAACTATTCTCAAGGCAACAATAAACTACATAAGAGAGACTAAACGTTTTAGTAATAACTAAAGCCTTCCTCCCCGTGGCAACTTGTAATTATCTATTATATCACATCGGTAAACTGACTGTTGAACAATTGTTACATAAACCATTGTTAACAGTCAAATTTAGGGGGTAATTAGATGTATATCTGCAAATTTACTGTCCAAAGTATTAATTTTGTTTTACAAATGGAAAATTTTGATTATTGTGACCCCCATTCTGCCCTAAAATGGGCCCTTATCAATGCTTTATGTCAAAATTGTGTCACATTTAGTTTTTCAATATGATTTAATAAATGATTGTAAATTCCCACCTAATACTACTCGTTTTTTCTAGAAATGGGCACATTTTGACCCTTTTGATCCCCATTTATCCCCTTTACCTTATTTTGTATGGGAGGATCTTAGGATGCCCATTCCATTATATTGTAAATATTTCCAGAACCCTTTGCTTTTTCAGTTTATCTTTCGGTGACTTTTAATATTTATCTATAAGACACCTTTTGACAAATTTTGTTTTTTATAGGATAAGTGGTTCTGGCTCAGTGGTACAAAATTGGGGAATGAGTCAAAAAAATCCTATATTTTCCCATATAAAATCCTAAAATACGCCAATGGCCATAAAATATGTTTAGATTATTCATTCAACTTTTTACCTGGACATGATTAAGATATTGTTAAAAGAAAGCATTTGACAAAGTTTCATGAAAATCCGACGCAATGATGTCATTGTACTTTATTTGACAAATTTCAATAAATTGTCATCATTTCTGATGTTCATAACAGATATAAGCATGAATGTTTTTTCAGTAAATGACCAGAACGTGACGCAGCTTGGACTATTGGCATCGTATCACTATTTAGACAGAATCCAACACACACACACGCATTATTCTTTTGACTTGTATTCATTATAGAAGTAATAATATTTTTGTTCAACTTAAATTTCCAATGATTCATTTGCTGCTAATTATCTTAATCAATGCATGTCTTACCTTCATGTTCTTCAGGAGGTGGTGGCGGAAGGTACATATCTTCAGAATCCTCTGTAAAACAAAAAGGCTATGTTAGTAACACATTTATATAGTAATTGATATTTTACACGAATAGGTTGAAAAATCAAACATATTCTTCATAAGGGATCGTTCACATATTACATAATCATATTGTTGTCCATTCTAGACCCCCTATCCCTCCTGCAATCAAGCATAACCATTGAGTAACCCCCGTCGAGTAAAGAATAAGCATTTTAAAATGCTTGTGAACGATCCCTAATAGAATTTCCAACAAGATAGGACATAATATTAGAACAACCTCATTTTGTTTATTTTCTATCTAAAACGAGCAACCAATCCATGTATAGATTGTCTACTTACCAGTATCGATTGTTTGCTCTTTTCTTGTTATAACAGGATCTTGATGTCCCGAGGGATCAATTCTCAATTGTATGTCCATACTTTCCCATTCTGGTTGTTCTTCAATAAATTTCATTGCAATAGATTGCGTGTCGTAATCTTTTGGTGCAGGTATGGGAGACTGACTTGGTGATTCTAGCTCATCTACATAAACTGTGGTATGAGTTGTTTTTATGATTGTATTTGGGGTTATAGTATCTGATATTGTATAATCAGTTATTTCTACTGGTTGTGGTTGTTGTTGCTCAACTGTATCTGTATCATAGTCTGACGACGACGAAGAAGACGATGAGTCAGGAGTTTTCACCTCAGGCTTATTTTCCTCTGGTCTTGCTTCTGGTGTTTTTTCTTCTGCTGCTTTGACTACTTGTTGTGGGTGGATGATGGGTTCTACATTTGGTTTGTATGCATTAGTCTTTTTCCCATCGTGTGTCGGAGGAGCAATAGCACTATGAGCAGTTGGGAAGTATCTTCGTTTGAAGCAGAATATAAGAGCAATAGCTAATAGAGCTAACCATAAGAGTATACCAAGAACGACAACAGCGATTATCCAGTACAGAGTTCCAGGTCCCCATCCAACAATAAATGCATTTGGATTAGTAAGGATAGCGGGAACACCTAAATAAGATATGCAATGTATCAGTTTTCATTCTCCTTGATTAACAAGATATTTATCAACACCTTTTTCTTAATTAGTACAAAACATTTACCTGTTTGTCTAGCTCCCGATGACATTTGATCGATAGGTACATCAATAACTATGTTATTGGTCTTGTAGAAACCTTGAATACTGAATCTATAAAGGAAAGATCGTTATATGGTTAAATGATGTGTATTTCATTTAGGTATACTTGGGGTGTATTAAAAACATATATCTTTCGATATATCTATATCTTTCGATATAGCTTGTGACTGATACCGATTTCTGATCTTTGGCTCAATTCTGCTTTAGCAATTGTTTAATTTTGATTCACACTAAAGATGTGGTGTAGATGTGAAAAGATTTTTACCTGTAGAATGTGCCTGGTTTCAATGGACCATTACAAATGGAAGTTTTGCTGATGACACCATTACACGTTTCTTTTCCAACAACAAATTCAAATTGATTTGCTAGTGCAGTTGATACCTAAAAAAAAACAATTTATCTTTCAGTCAACTGCTCACCAAGATAACACCAATGAAATTGAACAAAAATATATACAAAGAAACTCTAAGAACTTAAGTGTTAATCTCAAGATCCCTTTTAATGATTTCTGTCGCTGTTGTAAACATAAATGATCTTCAATAAGCAGATTCAGATCGATTTACAAGAAAATTTTATAGTTATGGGTCATGGGTTAGTCATGGGCTTGAAAGGTCAATATTTTGTGGCCTAGGAATCTTAACCCTATCTGACCCGGGCCTTTTTTAGAGATTTTTGACGAAAAGTCGCGTGTTTGAAGATGAAATATTTGAATAATTTTTTGTAACGAACTACAAGCTTCCACGAACTTATGGTCAGTCTATGTAATAATTTCGGGAATTTAGAGGGGCTGGAAGGATGGCAAAAGATTTTGCATTTTTTTTATTAATAGTGAGGGGGGTGCTCCGGGTCATATAGAGTTAAACAATACATGTAGCTGATTTAATCGTTTTTAAAACTGGTGGTGGGCTATATATCTGAGATTTCTAGTGAAAAAGAGAACTTTGTCAAGGGTTTCCCCTCGTAACTTTTTTTTTTGAAAATAATTGTTATAAATGTGAAAAAAAAGGTTACGTACTGCTCTTCTTGTTCGCTTTCTGAGTTTATCCAATTCTTCTTCTGTGAGTTTAGCGATAAAGAAACGTCTGTTTTGATATTCACTGTAGTGATTAACATAGTACCAACTGACAGGTTCCAAAACATTGTTCAATGTGTCCATTTTCTGGTCGAATTGCTGTCCGAGAAGCATATAGTGACCGATTTTAGATTGATCAAATGTTCCAAGATTGTACACAACTGTCATCTGAGTTCCATTGACATTCTTGATGTATGTTGATGCGTTGACTGCTAGTGCTTCAACTGCAATAAGTACTTGGGTGTATCCAGAATCACGTGATACGGCGTTAGTTGCTGACACATTGAGCTCATACACTTTTCCTCCTTCCATGATAGTAGCATTCTTCAAAGTGATATACCCAGTGAGTTGTTCAATGGCAAAGATAGCTGTGTTGCCACTTACTATACTGTACTCTAGTATGGATTTCGATGCATCTTGTGCAATTACTCTGAGCAGTTGTGTTCCAATGGGATCAGTTGTTTTAGACACTGCACCATAAGCTGCCAATTGGAATTCCGGAACGTTACTTGTCACCGATGCAACTGTAATTGATATTGGTATGCATGTTTTGAATTTGCTATCTGAAGCACATACCAAAAATACGTAAGCATTTGCCATTGGATTGGATTTTTTTAAGTACAATACTCCGGTTGAGGAATTAACTGCAAATGTAGATGCGATGATACTACTTGAAGATTCCATCGTATACATCAGGGCATTAGTGTTATCTTTATCTGTTGCCTTAATTTTTATTATAGCAGTTCCTGCAGGTCCGTCTGTTTGTATAGCAGCTCTAAACTCTAACGCATTGAACTGTGGAGCAAATTCATTCACTGCAATAATGGTTACAATAATATCTCTGCATTCTGTGAATGACGAGTCACTAGCACATATCTTCAAAGTGTTAACACCTGAGCTAAGTGATCCATTCACGGTGATTACACCACTAATAGCATCAATCTTAAATTGATGGCTTGTGTTACCAGCTTGTATACTATATCTTATTCTTGAATTCTTATCTCCATCAGTTGCAAGGATGCGTCCAACGTAAGTTCCAACCACTGCATTTTTTAATACCGATAATGATACTACTGCGATGCTTGGTTTGTGTTCATTTACATCAACAACGTTTACAAATAGAGTGTATGTAGCTGTAGTGTTTCGGAGAGTATCTCGAGCAGTAATGAGTACGATATATGAGCTTTTAGTTTCATAATCAAGAGATTTGTTCAACAAAAGTGTTCCATTTATGGTAATAACAAACCATTTATTGGAGCTACTATCTATCGAGTAAACAATGCTACTTGCTTTACTTCCAGTATTTCCTGCTACCATTCCGATTTTATCACCGATGTTTGCTGATTCTGCAATATCAATGACATTGGTGGCACTTGAAAAGCCAATGCAGCCAAGGACAGAAGCATTAACTCTGGCAACATTCAAGACTACTGATGTTTCTGCAAATAGACCATCAACATCAGTAGCCCTGATCTTAAGACTATAAGAGGCAATGCGATTTGTGTGCAATGGAGTTAACAAGGTTATAGCTCCAGTCAACGAGTTGATAGAGAAGGTACTGCTTCCTCCAACGATGACGTAAGACATTTTATTGTTGCTATCTGCATCCGAAGCAGAGATTTGCAAGACTACCACACCAGTTGGTGTAAATTCATTGACTGATACAGGATTGAACGTACCAAAGGTTGGAGCATTATCATCAACGTCTGAAACACTAAGTGCAATTGTTGCAACGTGTCTTGTGAAACCATCAGTTCCATTTGCCATAACAGCAATACTGTAACTTGAAGCAGTTTCAAAGTCAACAGTTCCAGTTAACGACACGACTCCAGTGTTCGAGTTGATCGCAAATATACTGTATGTGTTTTGAAGATAGTATGTCCATCCGGAGACAAGACCTTGGAGTGTAACAACAGTCGTTTCTGAAGCTGCACTTTCTGCTAATGACACTGCGTATGTTTGTTTTACTATTTGAAAGCGTAATGTTCCAAAAACTGCGTTCTTTTCATCTGTAACTTCGTACGATAAGGTCGACAACTTTCCAGATAATTTCATAAGATCACTCCTAACTATAACAAAACCATTTGCAGTAATACTGAAAGGTGATGATCCTATGACCTTGTATGATAGTTGGTTTTGTTGCGTGTCAGGATCGCGAACGTTAATGAAAGCAATTTGTTGACCAATCACACTAGATTCAGATACGAGTAAGATGTTTGAGTTAGTCATGATTTGTGGTGGAGTATCATCTATATTTGTTACAATTATCAAAACACCAACTTCGGATTCGATTGTTTCATTTGAGCTAGTTGGAATCAAAGCTTTGACTCGTAAATTGTAATGAACAGTACTCTCATAATCAAGAGGAGTTTTTAACACCAAATCATTATTGTTCAGGTCAAAGTACCTAGACCCTCCGACAATTTGGTATTGAACATTTTTTATGTCTCCAGCAACTCTTATATTCACTTTTATTATTTCACCCAAAAGTGTATTTTCTGGTACGGTTACAACGTACAAACTCTTACTGAAATAGTATTGATATGGATAACCAAAACCAGTTGCTGATGGGCAATTTGTGCCACAGTTGCCGCTAAATGATTTATCTCCGATTGATTTGTAATTGATCATAACAGTTGTATCTCTTTGGAAAACTCCGTCAGTAACACGCACTTTCAATTCAGATAGTATTCCAGCTTCTCTTGGCTGAATACAACTTGCTATTCTAATCATTCCATTAGCATCGATGCTGAATGCTCCTCTATCGTTACCACCAACAATAGAATAGCTGTATGTTTGACTTGACGTATCTTTATCGGTTACCAAAGCTCTTGAGATAACGGTACCAACTGGATAGTTAGTTGTCACAATTACACTCGATGGCATCATTGTAACTTCAGGTGCATTGTCATTTGCATCTTGTATCCTGATCTCCGCAACTGTTTCTGTGGTGATTCCTGCACTAAAAACTGCTTTAATGCGGATGATATAAACTGATTTTGTTTCAAAATCAGCTTTTTTAGTCATTGTCAAGATTCCTAAAATAAATAAATAAAGATGTTATAACAATTCTTTTCGATTTTCATGGTTTGATATAGTCAATAGATTCTACCATGGCGTACTATAATAACAGGCCTCGTCACTATACATAAAAATCTAGTTCAGTGCCTTTCGGTAATTCTTTTAACCTTATTTTTTTCAGAGAAAGTTTATATTATCAAATGTCTGTAGAATTAATTTTCAAACAAAATGGTTGACTCTTCATGGAATTATGAGGTACTTTCGGTTTTAGTAAAGCATCCAAAAACTCGCAAATTAATGAAAGTTATGACTTCTAGTTTTAGCAACAGTTCGAAATTATCATGGTCTTTATGTGTGCCAAGTATAAAAAAACAGGGGTCAAAGTCAGCCGCCAGTCTAAAGTTGTGTTCACATTATATGTATTTCGTGCACAGTGATATCAAATATGCTTAAATATCAATTATCTTAACACGCATTAGTTAATATTGCTGTTACGCGAACACTTCTATTATACACAGCTAAAAATAACATTTTAATTACTATGCCTGAAATACTTGTAATGTGAATAGAACTTTAGACTGGGGGCTGATTTTAACGCATACGCTCACTTAAAAAATGTTTTCCCTCTTTTACCCGTGTTTGCAACTTTCGACTTTTTTTAAAACATGGCCCAAATAAAGACCATGATAACATCTAACTGTTGCTAAAACAAGAAGTCAAAATTTTCATTAGTTCACGAGTTTTTGGATGCTTTAGTAGAACCGAAAGTACCTTATAATTCCAGGAGGAGTCAACCATTTTGTTTGAAAATTAATTCTAAAGACATTATTTGATAATATAAACTTGCTCTGAAAAAATAAAGAATTACCGGAAGGCACTGAACTAGATTCTAATGTATAGTGAAGAGGCCTGTTATTATAGTACGCCATGTTTCTATCACATAGTTCAATAAGCTTTGGTATTTCTATATAAACAAAACAAAGATCTTTTTGTTTTTATTTTCCGCGTTTGAATGACTGAATAACACGGCCTGGCATGTTACATCGGATGGATCAATACATCAACAATGGCAACGACTTTACATACATGAGGCCGGTTAGAGGTCTGAGAAAAAAAATAATTTTGGGAAAAAATGATGAAAATATGGACAACTTTGTACAGCAAGCCTAGCGACTTGATAATGAACTTCCATTTTTTTTTTATGATTTTCATCCATTTACATGACATTCCCGATAGAGGCAGTATAACGCACCACAAGGGATCACATGTGGTGGACATTATTTCAGTGATTTATTAGATTAAATTACGGGGATCCAGGAAGGAAACCTGAAACCTAACCACTTAGCCAATGCGTCGACAGATCTCGCATTTCATCGCTCTAAAAAGATACAAAATAACAATTGTGTCTTATTCCGTATATCGAATACACTGATCGAGGAGCAACTGGTCCAAATAATCAATAGCCACTAGGTCGAAGAATGCCGCGACAAAGACATCACTCAGCAAAAGAAGATGATCTTTATCCAGTACAGGAGGAAGGTGATTGTCCGAGTACCAGCGACAAAATCATCCTTGAAAAAATAGCCTTATACTAAAATCGCGTAAATATATATTAATGATGTTTAAGGGTTATAAAGGCCAATGACCAGTTGTACTTTTGGCATATCAATATAATGTATATCGGCTCAAGGTCTAAGATCAATTCAATCTAAAGTTAAAATGTCCGAATACCGGCA
>JAUKPT010004557.1:0-11017 GCA_032273505.1 Nanomia bijuga
CCGTGACTTTTTGAAATATTCATGATTACACTTCTTCTTAGATGTTTATTCTCATAAATCTGCCAAACATGGTTTAAGTAATTTTGGCCTATTGTTACAACGATGTACTCTCAAGGACGATGTATCGTATATGCTCGATTTGTCTGTACCATATAACTTATTCAGTCAACTTGTTTTATTTTTTGAACATACAATTAAATCTTTTTGATTTGAAATAAGTAATATTCAATCAATAATAATCAATCCATCTACTGAGGCCTAAGAAATCTAGTGGCCCGGTGTCAAGAATGGAAAAAGGTATTTTTAGTTTAAGACTTTCCTTTATTAACAACAAAAAATGAACAGAAATAAAAACAACATCCTCTAAAATACAATTTACATCAATCAACAATTACACGAGAGATAGGCTCGAAGAAGTTAGAGAGAGATCAGAGTTCATCTGATTGGTATGAACTACATGATACTTCTGATTCTATCATAGCTTCTATAAGCCTAACTCTTTATTAAATCATATACCTTAATAGGTTTAATACAAGGGATGTATCGACGATACAATTTATCTTTTCAAGTTATCAATTATTCAGGTCCAATTATTCATAATACCTGCAAATTGCTAGATTGTTATTGCATTATTTTACACGTTGAAAACTCGGAAAGATAACCTTATCGTAGATGTATCTCTTTACATGCTAAAAACATCAATCTGGTTTCAATTGACAACTCAAAATTTTACTATTTGACGTTTTGTTAAAACTCATAATTTTATATGCCATTACTCAGTGAACCAATCAGAATCTTGATGATGTGCCTCCACAAATCGTTTTAAAAAGATAAATCGTTTTTTTTTCTCTCAAAAAATGTTTGTCAAGGAACATTTCTTAACATCAATATTTTGCATTTGATTGAGATTTTTCGACTAAAATCACGGTTTTGCGGCACATAGAGTCCACAACAGATTTGGGCAAGCTGTTATCATTCATCCTATGGTATCCTGCACAAAGGAAAATGCTATGGGCAGACTTACAACAACTCAAAAACATAGTATTACATAAAATTACAAACTAACTTTTAACATGGTGCAAAGGTTGGAGAAAGAAACACTTACAATACAAAATTATGAGCAATTTATTTTAGAGATTTCTCAATAGATTTCGTAAGGAGAAAATTTTGCTACCAATATCAATTTCAAAAACGAACGAATAGAATAGAAAATCCTTTTTTACAAATAGATCACAAAAAGGTAATAAAACCTCTTTTAGGACCATGTTAAAATATTTTTGTTTTCTTTAATCAAAAAATATAAACTAAAATAAAATCTATGAAAAAATAGTTACAAAAATAACTAACATTTTCAGTTACAAAACTACAGACATGCTATTCGGTCTCAACTAAGTCCTAACCATGTATATAACCAACGAAAATTAAGACAAAACTAACCACTCAAAGACAGTTATCTGGTTAAACATATATCCAACAGTCAAAATCCTAATGTAATATTTAACAAAAAACTAATTGAGGGAAGAGTAATTCAAACCGACTTTCACTAACTATAATATTTTCAGTAGTACTCTTATACAATCCTAACAAATTCACTTACCGTTGCTTTTTCATACTGTCTTAGAGTGTTTTCAGGGTGGCATAAAGAATTACAATAAAAAAATATCGAAATTATATTGTTTCTTAAGGACTACGACGCTTTACTATTCCATTTTGTTTTTTATTTTCTTTATACCACCCAGATTTGTAGCAAAATAGAAATAAATTCTCAACAAAATATGGCTGCCATACCGTTACACGGTTGTCTTGATAATTTTATTTTCCCATCCAAAGGATTTAACGAAAAATACAACATACAACAACTCTTATCCCCTGCTTTTTATAACACACGAAGACCGATTTGTTTGTTAGCTGTTTTGCAGAGAACTGGGAACAAGACTAGTTTAGTTTCCATGCCCTTTCCGTCTCACCATGATGATCTTCAAACAAATCTAGAAAATCTTAAAACGAACATGATTCTCTATTCGTCTAAAGCAGGGTCATCAGGTGGTGCATCAGCCGTTTTTGCTTCAACAGTAATCGGACCAAATCCGACATGTTCCTTCGTAAAAACTATAGGTACATCACTTCTCCTGCTTCCATCCGACATGTGTTGATCACCTTGATCCCATTGAGATGGTGAATCCCGATTCGGATTAATAGGTGCGCTATTGGGCTCAGCGATTCGATTATTATAATCGTTTTCAGCTGACATCTGTGGATCTTGTTGTGACATGAATGGACTCATACCCCCGTCTTCACGATCGTTTGTGTTTTCGTTCTTGTGTTCTACGTAGTTCAGTTCTTCCCGTACCTCATCTTGAGACGGGGCGTATTGAAAGCTGTTTTTCCCATCCCCTGGTTGGTATTGTCGATATAAAGTTTGAATGTCTTTTGGTATCATCGGCATGCTTTCATCTGGCTGTGTTTTATAGAAACCCTTGTGTGTTGCAGATGGGGAGGATGATTGATCGAATTGGTTTGGAACGTTTTGCATTTGTTGGTTGTATTCTGGTGAGAAGTTGTGGCCATCTCGTCGCTCGCCCCCTTGTCCTCCGAGAGGTGTTCCAAAGTTGTTTCCTTGATCTCCAAAAGACCTCTGAATTGGTTTGGTTTCTCCTTCGCTGTATACTTTATCACGGGCTGTGTTCAGCATCAATCCGATTTTTCCGTTTGGATCTGGACTGATAACTGGAACTGATATAAATCCTTTATTGTTACCTGTTTTTGTGAAAATATTCGATCGCGCGACGATATTTGATTTCGTTTCACCTCCTTCGTCGTCTTCATCATCATCTTCATCGTCGTTGTCTTCGTCGCTTTCGTTTTCATCTGGTTCGTGCGAACGAAGCGGTGAAATATACGTCGGTATTTCATTGTCTATTTTGGTACGTTTAACCGCATCCTCCTCCTCTGTGAAATTTATTTTGGGAAGTGAATTGATAAATTCTGCTGTTGGGTGTACAACTAAAAGTTTTTCGCCATTTTTAATTGTCAAATATATTGGAGGTAAAGTATCTGGTTTGTTCTTCACATCACTTTTTTTCGCTGGTTTAGTTTCATTTTTTGTCGACTCGACAGTCTTGTTTTGCGGTGAGTCAATGGTGTTATTGTTTGTAAGTGTGGTCGAATTTGATTGGTCGATAGTTGGGGTTGCTGCTTCTGCAGCAGTTTTGTTGCTCGTAGTGGTTGTGTTTGAGATTTGTGCTGTAGTTTGTGTTGCGTTGTCCATTGTTACGTTTGATTGCGGTGCGGTTGTGTTATTTGGAATTGGTGCAGCCGGAGCGTCGCTTCTTTTACTGCCCGGTTCGTCATCTTCTAAAAATAAAGAAACAACATAAGTTAATTGATATATAGTTTTTGTTAAAGATGTCAAGTATAAGAGTTTCTTATATTGGTACAATATTCTATTAGTAGAATTCTTGATCAACTCTTTGGTAAGAGTTCTCTAAGCGTTATTATTCTGACTGTTTTTGAACTGAGCTTTATTTGATTTGATTATCACGTTTGAACATCATAATAAGAAATATTTAGCCAATAGTGCAGTGGGAGTGGAGCGAGACCCAATCCCAGGAATCTGGAAAAAGTCAGATAAGGTTCTAAAACACATAATTCTGACAAGGTTTTGGAAGATAGAGATCTTAAGGTTGGAGCCAGGATTAATGATGGAAATTATCACTGATAATGAAAAATAATACAATGATACGCACATTGTTACGAGCTATGGTGACTATGTGTAAAAATTGATACGTACGTAAAAGAAATTGTGTACAGTTAGTTTGTACAGCGGATTCGACTACGGACAGTTTATTGTTATACTATAGATGCGGACTAATACAGCTAATACAACAAAACAGCTTTCGGGTTATGATTTCATCAAAAAGTGCTCTAATTTTGAATTTATTTTAAAGAGTATGCTATAAAGTAAGCAATAGAAACAAATGATAAGAAATCACATTGTTTCACATAATGATTTAGGGGCGTATTAAATATTTTTTATTGACCCTACTACGATTGGAAGAAGGGTGAGTCGAAACCATCTAGCCGAGAAGAAGCCTTTAGAACACGATAAATATCCGAGCTATGTTTTTTTATTCTATTTACGAGTTTAAAAAATTTACAACATGGGACAACAAAATTCAAAGAAATAAAAAATATATTAGACAAATAAAACATCACTCACAACAAAGCTAGAAAAATATGCCCCTCCCCACAGTCCCCATCCATGTCTTAATCTTCATAAAGTCATGTTCTACTCTTCATGATAAATACATTAACCACTATTTTCTAATGCTTTTAGTCTAAAAAACAAATATTTTCAATCATTGACGTTTTAAAAAAACTCTCAAATAGCCCAGTCGCAAAAGGGTTAAACAATTTATGGAGGTGATGTATCCAAAAATAAATTGATAAAACGGGTATATCATGCATGCTATATTAGGCTGCATACATAGTGTATAGTGCATTAGACAGTATTGTCGATTTTTAAGTACGGTAAATATTATACTATAAATATAGCCTTTGATATAACACGTGAAGCAACTCTTGGATTATGGTTATAATTCAAAACCTGCTGTATTTGAACTATATCAGGCTATATTCATAGCATAATATATGGTAAACAGTAAATGGTCGTATGTTTGTAAAACGTATAAAGTCAATTTGTGTACCTCTGTAGTTGTGTGTGTCCTCTCTCTGCTTCGTGTTTTGTGTGTTCTACTTCTAATGGATGAAATGAATATGCCTACCTACATACGATTTCTTCCAACGATGAAGTTCTTTACCAGTTTTTCTTACTTTAATTTTTTTGCCGTGGTGTGGGTGGTGGATATGGCCGCGGTTATTAGCTGATGGATCTCTATCAGCTAATTGGCTTTGAGTGGTCAGCATGTAGTCTTTCCAGAGACTGGCAAATGCTAATTGAAAATATAGGAAAGATATTTATTGGTTTTTATCCTTGTTAATATTGCGGTTCCGCTGCTCTGCATGCATTTTTATGATGGGATAGAATCGCTGATCGATGATCTGTGTGATGGGTCTGACATCATGCACTTATAATGGCTCAGGTCTGTATTAGCTCTGATGGCTAATCCCTGGACTATGACCCAATGCAAGTGTGTCAGCAGACTCAACGGCCCGCGGGTAATGCTGCATTTTTGCAATCTGTCAGCTGACATCTCACATCATTTGATAACTCGGGTATTCTTCTCCTTTGAAGTATACCTTGACACTGAGATATCTACTAGAGATATATGAAATTACAACATAGCATCATAGAAAGCGCCGACAATGTAAGTACTTTGTTATGTGTAGCTTTTCATCATCACTCTTTTCTTATTTGTTGGCTGTTCGCAACGCGCGGAATCTTTCATGCAAGTGTCTTTTAAAAGCAGCCATTCTTAAGCTTCAAAACATCCTAATGATTGTAAGCAACAAAAACAATATCAATAGAAACCTGCTTTCCTCTAAGGATTCCATCTTATTCGTGCATGGCTTTTCCGGAGCGACTAGCTAAAAGTAAAGCATGATCGATAGGTCGCGTAAAGCAATCTTCATTTTTTGCGTCTATTTTCACACGTATCTTTATTCCGTTAATCTTCTATAAATGGGCAGGTCAATATAACAGTCTCGTCATCACTGTTTTAACCAATCAACTGTGACCCTGATCCAAAGATAGCAGTGGATTCCAGGTTGTGATAGAATGGCTTAAAGTGAATAGCGCAGCATAAGTCATATCATCTTCGCTTCGACCGCTTCGATTCTGCTCAGCCGTTCGAATCTCAACATTTTAACGCGTGCAATAAATAGAACGCCTAAAACTGGTACGGTATGATTCCATAACCATTTTTAACCAATTAGCGAGGGCGTAGATTTCCACAGCAATCATTTTTCGGGTAATTTCCGTGTTATTTTTTATTCATCATTTTTCAAATCTTTGCTGAAGGATTCTACGCTCACAACTAGCTCGGCTTTTTAGGCGTTTTTAAAGAAATCAATTATTTACCAGGTGTACGTGTTCTTTTATGTGCTTGTGTAGTGTCGATCATGGTTTGGTTGCCTTTCAAACCCCCACCATGCATTGGGAGTTGAACTTCACCCATAGGTACTAATATCTTTTCGGTGCTTACGTCACTTAGTATGACATCACCGGTATGAATACCATCCCCGAGATTGTGAATTTCTTTATCAATATGAGCAACAGCAGGGGTCCCGGCGGGGGCCCCTTTACCATGCATGTTTTTATATTTGTGTATATTGCAACGACTTTCACCGTCCTTATCACCATCATCAAGATCAGTCCCATCATCCCCGTGCAAAATACATCTCTCTTCTCTCTCATGTGTCTTCCCGTCCTTTTCTTTACCATCTTCTTCTGATTCTTCCGCTTCAAGCTTATTGTCTTCCCTGTCGTCGTTATTTTCTTCATTGTCAGTTCCCGCCTGCTTCACTTCATCTTTTTCCTTTTTGTCTTTTTCATCTTTTGCTTCTTCTTCTTCGGCTTCTTTTTCTGCATCTTTAATCATTTTTTCTTCTAGTTGATTATCATACTGCTTATCTTTTTGTTTATTCACTTTATCAACATCGTCATCGCCGTCATCATCATCTCCCTCCTCCTCATTACCTTCACCCTCCTTTTCACTCTCCCCCTCATGGTTTCCATGCAGACTGAGTGTATTTTTCCTACCTGTTTTTGGAACATCATAATCCGAATTGGATTCCATCATGCTCCGTTGGTTATCGGAAACGAATCTTCCTTGGTTATCAAAATCCACATTGGGCCGTCCAGGTGGTCCTCCTAGTGTATCATCTGCCATTCCAGTCAATGGTACACCACCACCCATTAGATTGTTAAGTGTTGGTACCTCCACCCCACCCGGTTTTACCATCCCAACGCCTGGTCCCATACCCTCCATACCTGCACCTGGCATACTAGCCCCTGGTCCCATACCAGGAGGACCTCCCATACCGACATCAGGACCCATTCCCATTCCAGCAACTGGCCCCATTCCCGCTCCCATTGCACCTGGTCCACCCATACCCATACCCATACCTATACCTGGTGGCGGTCCCATACCTGGTTCTGCTCCCATTGGCCCTCCTATCGCATGTCCCACTGGCTCCCCGACACCCCCATGTCCGTGCTCGTGTCCACCGTGGTGGTGGTGTGAGCTGTGGTGTTTGTCTTCAAGATCCTCGTCCGGTTCGTTTCTACTTCCATGTGAATGGTGTCCGGTATGTTCCTCCTCCTCCTCACTTCGGTCATCTTTGTCCGGTGAACGACTGTCTAAAATGAAATGGTGCCCGAAATATTTAAGTATGTGGATCTGTACAGTACAAAGATGTTTCGTCATAAGATAAGATGAATAAGAGAATAAGTTATACGTTTCTGGTCGGTCGACCAAACAACTGGCGTTACATGGAATGTCGATCTTATATTTCAGACGGGATGGTTAATTTACTAACCTTCTTTAATGGAGTTCAAAGTCAGACATGATTTTGTGTTAATAAGACGAGAAAAGTCGAAAACGGGTATGCCCTTCTTCCGCCTAATGTGTTATTGCATCACACAGCTCGTTGTCGAAACCGGAAACGTGTATTTATTTGTTCCTTAATTTTTTGGAAATATTCTATTTCTTTTTTCTTGAACTGCGATGGCAATAAAACAGACCCTAATTGACGTACCAAAAAGAAACTTATAAGTTTCTCTAAATTTCATATTAAAAATCATTTATTTATAAGCATTGTACGCATGTAAAACCTGCATAAATGCACTTTTTATATAAGTTGACTAGTGCCTGGTAACCTGTGGCACCTCTCTCAATCCACTCAAAGATTCTTAAGACCCCATATTATGATACAATCAAGATTTGATGTACACTACTCATAATTCTGCTTACCACCTCTGTAATCCTTGTCTTCACGATCGTTAGACGTGGCGACGTTGGCGCCATGACGACGTTCATTTTCGTTAAATTCTTCGTTTTCCCGAATACTTTCTTCTTCTTCGTCTTTCGGTTTGTACTTGTGGTTGTGTGAGAGGAAGTTGTGCAGATCTTTCATCTCGTTCGGTTGCACACCTTCAGCTTTGTAAATGTCTTCGTCGCTCACACTGGCTGTGTCGGTGTTGGGAACACCACGTGGACCGTCGCTCATTCGCATGCGTTCTAAAAAGAAGTGATAATGTCAAGAATATTTACTTAAAAAATTTTCCTCTTTTTATATAGGTTCCTAGGCAAATATTCAAAGTCATCAATGGAATAGGAGTAAAACAATCCCCATATTTCTTATGTGAAATGCTAATTTTTTTTTTTAGATTGTGGAAGTAAGTTATACTATCTAGAAGCATTTTTAAGTGATGAATAGTATCGTTTTGTCAAGTGACTACTGACGAGTAGTTTATTTCTCTTGAGGCTGGCCCTGTGGAATTGCAGTGCAGAGAATATACAACGTCTCACATAGTTGATGTAATTTTTATTCATATACACAACAACACAATAAGGTCATCTAAAAATGTTTCTCAGATTGTAATTCATCAAGTATCCAATTCTTTACACAACACTATGTTGTAGTCTATTTTATCATAAAATTCTTGATGAAATTCAATTTGAGTCATTTTCAAAAAAAATAGATTCCAGGTCCAAGAAAAAGGAAGATTTTGTAAATAAATGAGAAAAAAAAAATGAGAAAAAATCTTGTCCTACCCGCCTCATCTTTCGATTCATCATTCATTGATGAAAATTCTCTGTTGTTTGGCATTTCATGCATTTCATGCATTTCTTTGGGATCCCTTTCTAAAAAAGAGCTGATATTCTTTACACTTCCTATCATGTTTAACAACAACTTACTCTTTGGCTTATTCATAAATATCGAGCTCTGGCCGGCGATTTAATCAATATCAAAATTTAGTTTATTATGAAAAAGAGGAATTGGTGTTTAGTTCAAAATAGGCATACTAGTGTTTCTTAAATTACTTCCACTTTGCAAATGCTCTGATCGGTCAGCTCTGCGGGCAGTAGGGTTTGTTTGGCAAAAAGTTGTCTTCTTAAGATATTTTTTACTTTTTTCTTGTCGAAATGAATTATAAATCTGATTTTAAACTATTATGTCAATCTCTGAAATAGCTTTAGTGTGTGCATTTTGTGTCGTGTGTTTTGTCTGAAGGTCAGTTACTATATCATACAGAATTCAGAGGGAAAGGGTGTTGAAAAACTGATTCTTAATCTGAGAATATTTGTTTTCATACAGTCTTTGATTTGCTGGGAATGTTCATCTTATCTAATTCATAATTTCTTCGTGTAAATGATAATCATCAAATCATAGATATTATAATATTAACCTAGCTAAAAATGATCAATATTGATCATAATCATCCAATAACTTCTCAGTAATTTTGATTTATCAATATTAACCATGATTAGGATTTGTAAGATAATGTTACTTGCAGCCCATACCGTCATCTCGATTATTGTCAGCATGGAATCGCGACGAGGAGGATTTGTTGCTCGGATGATCATTTTTTTCATCTTCAGAATCTTCTTCTAAAGAAATATTTTGAAGTTTCGAGGGCTTTTCTTATTAAATCGTCTGTGTGTTTGGATTTTCGAGATGTTTACGACAGATTCATTAAAGTGGTTAAATCAGTTCATATTTTATACGCGTTGACTAAAATTGATCATAACTTTTTCGATACTATTCGTTGATCAATACTGATTATAGTCACTACAACAAATCTCTCCATTTGATGATTTTCTTGATTGATATATCATGTTTTCTTTTTCTTTCTTACTATATGATCAATATTGGCCATAGAATAAGGGAATGTGCAAAGTACTATAGTAATGTTAAAAACACTGAATTTGCTTGTAGTTGTCAATTTCCAATTGCATTAATGTTTGTTATTATTCGCATTATCCTATTGATTTTTGGAATCTTTTTATTCAAATATGGAATATTTCCTTTTTTAAAAAAAATTAAGAACACTATCAAGACAAAATCCGATGACAAAATTCGATTTCATTTTCGTTCAAATCAATTGTCCGGACATCACTTCGCAATGTGACTCTGGTAAACAAATATTTGCAAGGTCAAGACAAATTCAAGAAAATCAACCCAACAAACATATGTCTCACAATTTGTTCCTTATTAGATAGTTTAAACAACTTATGGTAGAAATACACTCTGCGATCAATCTCAAGCAATGTGCTTCAATATCATTTTCTACAACCCGACTGTAAAGAATTCACATGAAATTTACGCAAACTACTTTGTGGATGAAGCTTAGTTACACAAAGTAATATTGGGGTGATTCCACAAGATTGATAGCATAGTGAATCCCTTTTATTTTAGTAAATATTGCTAGTCGCAGCCCCTACCCTCATCTTTGTTATTGTCGTCACTAAAGCGTGAGGGCTCGCTGCTTGGATGATCATGGTGGTGGTGATCATCATGCATATTTTGTTCTAAAGAAATACAACAGTGTACTTATTTGATCATGTATTTCAGTGTTCATGGATAAATCATGGCAAGTCGAGCCTCAATTTCAAGCGGTAAACAATAAGATGTGTGTAAGGATTCTTATCATAAAAGAATTACTACTCAAATGTCTGTCACGCGAAAATGAGGCTTAGGTTGCTTTGATTTATGTTTTTTATTTCTAAACAGTTATCAATAGCATTTCAAAAGACTTTGGTCTTATTTGTTTTGATAACATTCCACTGACAGTCATTTTCGTCAAACCAAACTCAACTTCAAAGTGTTTTCTCAAAAATATTCCCTTGAGAGCTCTTAATTTGTGCAGATTAAACCATAAGGATTTTGATTGGCTATAAATGATTCAAATATTTGAAATATTCGATCAGCATCTTAATGATGTAATAATGAACCAATCAATGGACGAGCCAGTCCCTCTTACCTTCCTCCTCATTCATGTGTGACGATTCTCTACCTGGCATATCGTCCATAATATGACCTGAAACATGAG
>JAUKPT010004558.1:0-11015 GCA_032273505.1 Nanomia bijuga
TAATTTCCGTAAATTATTTTGCGAAACGCGCTAGTCTGTAAAATATTCGAAGTTGTTATGTAAACATTGCGCGTGAAGATTTACTTTGAGCGGCTGCCATTTGAAAATAATGAAGGTTTTCACTCAATAAATTGAAAAATCAATACTATGTTTGGCTTTTTTTTGTACTTTTTTTTATTTTTAATAAAAGAATGATAAATTTTAGGAAAATTCAATAAACCTCTACCAGGCAGGCTTTATCAAAAAAATTTAAATTGCAAGAGCTCCAAGAGTCAGGTCGCATAGGGTTAACTTTGAGCAATATTGCATTACTTTTTGTTAATTAAAAAAACAACGACAAAAAAATGATTTTTGCTTTTCATCTAAACATCTAAACATATTTTATGCTTTTATTGAGGAAATATAGGAGCTTTTTACTCCAGTCTGTCAGATGATTAGATTAGATTAGAGTTTAAGTTTATTTCGAAGTAATAAATCCTACAGGAGCATAGCATTTAGCCGATTGCTTTTACAGAGTGTTATACCCTTTGTCAGAATGTGTCTGAAGGATAAATGTTAAAAGTCATTGAAGGGAAATTTGAAAACGCAAAGGATCCGGAAGATATTTACAAATTAATCAAGGGAAAATCCCAATGGCAAATAAGGTTACGTTAAGCAAAATATTTTTCAAAATATTATACCGATATATCATAAAGTAAAAACTATCAGGTGCTAGCTCCTCTGAAACAAAACACACTTTTAGTTCGATCTGAAATTAGTCTCCGTCCGAAGAAATTCATAATCAGTTCATAGGAGGTTTCGTCGCTTTGCTCATAAAACTCCTACGAAACTTCGAAAAATTCATCTCAGAATACTTCCAATTTTCGTAATTTTTACACAGTTTGTATCAACTGCAGAGTAAAGTTTTCCCTGGAACATTTGAAATGTTTATAATTATTTTACTGCGGTCTCCGTCGGAACAAATTCATAATCAGTTCATACGAGGTTTTATCGCTTTGCTCTAAAACTCTTTTATTTCGATATTCGCTTCATCTGTCTTTTCATTTTTGAAAAAATTGACATCATTGGACAGAGGAAAAAAAAAGACACTTCTTGTGATAAAAAAATCATATTGCTTCAATACAGTTATACCTGTCTATAGCGGACATCCTATATAGCGGACACCTTGCTATAGCGGACAGAATCTTTTGATCCCGGCATAATCCCTATAAGTTTCTTATAAAAGACCCTCTATATAGAGGACACGGCTATATCGGACACCTGGTTAAAGCGGACAAACATTTTCATTATTTTGATTCACTATACCTGCTTATAGCGGACACTGAAAAAAAAGAAAATCAATAAATCAATAAATCAATCCCAAACCCCATCTCTCAACATTCACCATCTTACATCATTCCCACAACAGCACTTTTAAATTATTTCCTTCTTGTTATTTTTTGTTTTGGTCCTTTTACTAGAGGTGCACTGGCCTTTTTTTTTCTACCCAACTTTTCGGGGTAAAATAGCTACAAATTTATGTTATTTGTGGACCCTGTTTGTTTTTTAGTGGGTGGTACTTGAATGTTTTACCAGTTTGCAGATCATCGCTTACTTGTGGCTGAACCATAAAATATTGTATAAAAGTTTGCCTTGCTTATTGGGTAAAAGGAAAAGTATAATATGATTTCAAGTTTTACGTCCTAGACGTCATTTAGAACTAGTACATCAAATTTAGAAAAAACCCTCTATGTAGAGGACGCCTGTCTATAGCAGACACTTTTTTTGGTCCCGCAGGTGTCCGCTATAGACAGGTATAACTGTCGCTACTTCTAGTTAAAGTTCCTGTTTCCAATTTCCTGATACACATTGGAATTGCGATATCAGTGACAACACGCTAGAAAGATGAATTCCTGCTAATATTTTTATATGAAACGTGGAACCTTTTAAAAAGAATGGGATTTTCCGAAAGATTTTACTTGTAAACCGCATCTATGATTGGAATCTTATACCCCAAATAACCTTTTGGTAAATCTTTTATAGTAAATTCACTAGCTGTCTTCTTACACAGAAAAGATTCTTGCTGTGGTACGTTTCAATTGTCTGTCAAGTTAATGCTCCTCTCTAACCCCAGGTTCTAGAAATCTGTTGGTGACATATTAGGCCTTATCTTAAGCTGGCCATGGTATAGATTAAGGAAGAAGTTATTTACCGGAACCCTCCAGGTATGTAAAACGCTATTTACCTGAATAGTTCTGCTATGCAGAACGTTATATATGTCTGAAGTATGATGAAAAATCCCTACAGAAATAAGTCTGAGGACATACTTCAGACATATATAACGTTTTGCATATCAGAACAATTCAGGTAAATAGTGTTTTACATACCTGGAGGGTTCCGGTAAATAACTTCTTTCATAGATTAAGATAAAGCATGGTTTTGTTAAAAAGTTTTCAAGGCGTTAGCTTAAAACATGCTCAGTGGCAGTGCATCAAGAAATCTTAATCGAAATTTGGTCATATTACAGGCATTATATTTACAGAACTCGTTCGTTATATTTTATCATATATCATATCATATTTTGTTACATATTATATTTTATTATTTTTTACCCTGCGTGGTTGTTTTTTAAACGCAGGTATTTTTTCGTAATAGTTAGATTAAATCATTCTCTTTTATCATAAAACCAATCAATCTCGATTTTAAAATGCAAGAATAAGTCAATTCAAAATCCGATGACGTTGTCCAACCGATAAGTTTCTTATTAACAAAAGAACAAGAATAAAAAGTATAATTTGACTTTATAATTTGAGTAAATAATATGTTCTAACAAAGTATAAATGTCTTTTTTTAGTTTTTAGTTTTTAAATGCGCCCTTTTTATCGAGCCCCTCCCCTTTAAAACCCTATCGCCGCGGCGCATTTTTTTTCGTCAATAGCCAACAGAATCATCCGTGGTTAACGGAATCATAATCATTGTCAACAGAATCATTTTTATAGTCAACAGAATCGGATTATGTCTTTTAACGAATTTCACTTTTTACGGAATTTTCTGGTCTGCGAATATTACTATTAAAGACCATGAGTTTCAGAGCGAGTTTCAGTCACATGTTAAAATCGAAAAATAATGCAATTCAAAAGAAATATGCAAAAAATCCTTCCGATTAAAATTATGGATATAGATATGGTAGTAGAAGATTTAAACTAACTCAACTCACTCATGTGCTTGGACTTGATAAGATTGTAATTAAATTATGATTTTATTTTGTTCAATTTTTTGTTTAACAGGCGAATAAATAGTAACAGTTAACGAACAACAGAGCAAAAGAAAACAGGATATGTTAAGTTCAGAGTTGGTGTAAAAGGTGGGGTAGCCCATATGGGATATCATATGGGGTACCCTGCAAAACTGCTAAAAAATAAGAAATTTTGATATAATATTCTATTGACCAGATTTAAAGCACGTCTTCATAACTTGTCATCGCTTTTACATTTGAATGAGATTTACAAATATTGTTTATCAAAAGAACAATACAGTTGTTTAAATACTTCTGCACTGAATATGTATAAAATAAAATACAGGTACTTTATGTTGTGTTGTCTTGGTTTAAACTTCATCTTTTAGAACATAAACCTAACAAATTGTTTATTAGAAAGTAATATATGACATATACATAATTGATTAGTATTTGAAAATGAAATATAGTTAAAGAGAAATTCATAGCTTGTATTTTTCTTCAAATGTTCTTTCTAACTTCTGGTCTGTAAAATTGATAGAGTACCCCATATGATACCCCATATGGTGTACCCCACCTTTTTCACTAACCCCCGTCAGTGTAAGTTTCAGTCGTATTTTATTTTACTTTGTTATTTAGTTTGTAAAATAGAAAGATAGAATAACGTAAGAAACTAAGGTCATGTTAGGAGCGATGAAAACACGTGTTTGTTTCGTATTTCTTGAAGTTTGATCGATTTGCTATTTTTTGATGTTTTTGATATATCAAAATATAAGAATTTTCAAGTAGTGATTGAGTAGAGAAATTCATACTATTATGTAATTTAAACTAAATGAATCATATGTATATAACTTTTGAATACTTTCGCGCCTATTAAAAAGAGCGGGAATTCATCGTCTTATTCCTGATAAAAACAAACCTGTTGGTTTACTACGATTCATTCGCTAGAATATTTTCCCGCTTTAAAAAAATGTTCCAAGTGATTACCACTCGTTTTGTTTAAAGACATGACACATTCCTGGTAAGCTACTGGGTTATGGTTCCCATTGACAACCCTGATAAAATCACTTAATTATAAAGAAATGCGTGGTGGTATAGGTCTTAGGCAATCTATCAGCATCAAGTTTACCGAATTTATCGAATTTACTTATAGTGTAATGTTCCATTCAATTAAACAAACTATTATGAATAATTTTACTTGATTCTTCTTCTAGTGTGATGGCCTTTTTATTGTGAATTGTTACCTTTTGTACCTGGAATTTTTCCTAGGACAGGCAAAATAATCACTTTGCGATATAGATACGGGAGGAATTTGAAACACCTCAATCTTTTTTGCTGAAATTAAAAACGAAAGAGAAAATGCAACAATTTTTGAAATGCAATTTCGCGAAATAGAAACTTTTATATCTATCTCTCGTAAAGTACGCTTTAGTATTTTAAGTTATTTTCACAAGTAGCGCATTTTCTTGTCCGTTTTGCATGGTTCAAATCTCCATTCTAAAAGCGCGACAATTCAAGACTTCCAGCCTTTAACAAATATCCTTTCTTAGTTGAAAATTATTAAGTTCATAATGCAGTATAATCTAATGTAGTATACAAACGATTTCACAAAAAACTAATGCTGAGTATAATAAAATTAAATACACAGTCGAATAGCTTAAAGTTTATATTCATTTACTAACCAGTTTCGTCAGTACATCTTTAGAGTCTTAATGCAATGGATTCATAATGCTGAGTTTATTCAGATCGCGTTTTTAAAGATTGAACTAAGTGCATGGCTAACTTAAAAATGCACCAAATCAACCGCAAAACGTAAAAAGATTCTGTTGACTAGATAATTCGCTCTCGCTTTTAAATCTTCGTAAATGTTTCTGTGGACTATCACAATCAAGTTCTCCCGTCAGGGTGATTCTGTTGACTACAAAAAATCGGCGTCAATTTTAAAATATTTTTTTTACTATAAAAATGATTCTTTTGACTACAGTATGATTCTGATTCTGTTGACCACGGATGATTCTGTTGACTATTGACGAAAAAAAATGCGCATCGGCGCACTTTGATGTATTATTGAGTAGAAACGTGATAAAACAATTAATTGGAAATTATTTCATCGTGCAACTGATGGAAATGTTTGATGATAAATCAATCCCATGTCATGACACAAAGAGGTAATAAATTTTTTTATTGTTTAAGTTGTTGGTTGTTCCATTCACTAATGCATGTATATCCTAAAGTCATTGATTACAATGCACAGACTTGTGCCATTGTCAGCTGTGCAACAATATTTAAGTACCAACATTTTCATCTGATGACAATTTATCTTCCAAAATGATTCAGATATGATGATCGATTATGTATACATTTTCTATTGTTATATTGTCGTTGTTATTGTTTTTGGTTTTGTTGTTGTTGCTGTTGTTGTTGTTGTTGGTGGTGGTGTTGTTGTTGTCGTTGTTGTTGTTGTTATTTCTAAAAGTTACAGTCTTTTAAGGCACAAACAATTTCACAAAGGCATAATGTCCCACCAGTTGTTTTCTTCATCTAAAACTTACTAAAATACAATGGCCATATTTAACTCCATTTTTATCACCAAACTTACGAAATAAGAAATGCACAAATATGCAAGTACATAATTTTAACCCTGACGATAGTTTATGATGTCCAAATAATCCCCCAAATCCATTGTAAAGAAAGATGTAAGGTAATCTTCAGTATATTAAAGGTTCCCCTATCAACTAAACCCTAGAATACCACTGTACGTTGGATGAACTGATGTTCCTTACAACATTTGTTATAAAGCTGTAATAACTTATCAACAAACAATGCTTTCAGCCTGTTGCCAGGTCTGTTTTTAATTATTCAAAGGGTGTGACAAAAAACATCCTGAACAGTTCTATTGTGCACCAAAATTGTAATCCAGCATCTTCCTTGTAAGAACCATCTGACATATTCAAGTAGTATAAAATGAAAATTAAACTGAAAAAATGCATTTTTTCCAATATTCAGAAGAGTAAATGCAATGATGATTTGTCTGTACTTCAGTTATTATTATATCTAAGGACTTAGATGCAATAATAAGATACTATAATATCTTTATAATGTCCTTAGATGCTATTACTCTTCTGAATAGTCGAAAAATTTTCATTTTATACATCTTCCTTTTCTATACTGTGATAAGCCTAAATGGCAACAAGGAATTCCAAAACTTTTCTATTCAATACACCACATATGCTTGTATATTCATATAAAGAATAATGTTATAGTCCTGACATCTTCTATTCATCAGTCCAAATCGGTCCTTCAAATTTTTGCCAGATTAATGTTTAACATTAAATATATTTTATATGGTATATTTTGTCATTTCCTTCTTCATATCTCTTTATGCATCATAACTTTCAATTTAAATATTATTTTGTTTTATTTATGAAGTGTAATAGAGGTCTGGTGGAAGGATGATACCATTGCATTTAAAACAGATAATATAAATGTTTGTAATGACTTATATAGCCTGAATACCTCATATTTTCTATAGATGATATACTGGCATAGATATATACAGATTATGTCTACTTCCATACCATTTATTTACTGTTACAATCGGTTATTTTACACATTAAACCTTTTTTTTATTTCAATTTTAGTCAATATTGAAAAGTGTCTCATAAGGGGTGGCCTGAAAGTGACTGGAACAATTTTTAACTTTTTTCAGGTTCCTCTATAATTTTACTTCATCATAAGCCAGTTGGACAAGTATTTATTTCCACCAGCTATGACATAGAGGTCGGTAAAAGTTACTCAAAACAGCAAAAAATTGTTTTAATGACGTCATTATCACCCTTTTAGAGCTAAATAACTCCTCCCCAGGTGATTTGCAAGTATTGGTCTTTATATATTTTGTGTTCCATTTTGAATTCTCTATCAGGTAAAAAAAAAATAATCAATTTTGGTTCGATTTTGTTTTGCTCTATATGGGCTATGAAGTCATAAAACACAAATCCTTCCTGGAGAACAACATTTTGGTCACTTCAGAATGGCCAGTAAGACATTTTATACTCAGAATAATGTCCCGGACCCGTTACAATTGTTTTTGGCCTGTCACCAAATTGAGGCAGTTTTTGTAACACTAGCTACCGGACTAGAATGGTAGTGAATCTCTTTTCTTTTAAATCAATCATTGTGGAAAAGATTTTTCATAGGTTAATTAAGTTACAACTAGAGAACCTGTGAGTAAAGATTTGTTTTTTTCTTATTTCTATTTTCTATTGCTATCAAGTGCAGATAAAAACAACAAATTATAAGTTGTCTCAAGAAACCTTTGTGATTTAAGTAGAATGATGATAATAATAGCAAAGAAAAGGAAGAAAAAAAAGAAGCGCAAGAAAAGTATCAAAAAGTAACAATACTTCTTTCAATATCAAAGTCACAATTAGTAATCAAAAAAAACATTACTTTGGTTTACAAAAAGTTACAATTTGTCCTCATGAAAATTTTAGTATTTATTAGTTAGGCCTATATATTCTATTACACTATCTTCAAAAGACATTCTTCTCTCATGAGTGTTGGAGCCAACACACCCTATCCTATAGCATGCACTGTATTTATACAATTAGCTCATAAATTAATTAGATTCGAAACCTTTTAGGAAATAGCATTTTTATTTTCTTAAAAGATACTTCTGGTGATATCAAAACCACAAAATCAATTCTAGATAATCTTCTGCAGTATGTGGTTGCATTTAAAAATGCTAAAGTATGGTTTTATTTAAACCATGCTTTATTAACTAACACTTAAATTTCAAAAGAACTCAGTTAACTTGTCTTACTGCGTCGCACTTTTTAGAACAGAAAACCTACTTTCATTTTTTAGTGGTTCCATTTTCAGGCTTAGATGCTAATTAATTTTTGGAATAATGATTTTTATATTGTCTTGGTAATGTATCAAACCAAACAACAGATATTTGCAGTTTAACAGTAATGCACATCAAGATCCTAGGTTTTCTATGATAGATTTGTTAACGAATCCAATACATTTGGGACACTAAGTTAATATCCAATGTTTTTAAAACAGGAAACAATGCTTCTTCATAACAAGGACATCCTCAGCACAAAATATATAACCATTCAACTTGAGAGGCTGTTTCCACGATTTTAAAGTTGGGTTGGAGACAAGTTCATATACACAACTGTTATCCATTCATTGACTTCATTTATTGACCTAAAAAAAGTCCTTAGACTGCAGGTTTTTTAAGATTGGATGCTGAACGTTACATCGAAATGAAGTTTTAACTGGTATTACTTGTGTGGATTCTCAGGTGTTTTCTAAAATTACTCGCATTGCTCAATTGTTTGGAACACACATTAAATTTGTATAGAGTTCCACCATTGTGTATATTCTTGTGTCTTTTTAAACTGCCACTAAGTTTAAATAGTTTAAAGCATACTTCACATTTGAATGAAGTTTCTCCAGTTGTGTTTATTAAATTACTCGCATCACTAAATTGTTTGGAACACACATCACATTTGTATGGGGTTCACCAGTATGTATTCTCAAATGAGTTTTCAAATAGCAACTATAGTATGTTTCAAAATAAGTGACAATGATTTTTTACACCATTATAACTTTTGTAATTTTGAACCAATTTTCGTAATTTAAAAAATATATCACAGGGGTATTCATTTATATTCCATCTTTATAACTTGGAAAGTTACAGTAGTTTTTGTCACTCTCTTTCGCTCAAAAAAACACTAAAAAACACTAAAATATGGTGTTTTTTAGTGTGTTTTTTAGTTTTCAAATGGCTCAGGGAAAAAGTTGAAAATTTTCTTTTTCATTTTTCTTCAACTTCCTTTCAATATTTTCACTTTAAACGAAAGTATAATGGAGTGCTCAGCATTCTCTACAAACTGTGTAAAAGTTACGAAAATTGGTAAAAAATTGCAAAAGTTATAGCGGTGTAAAAAATCCGTGTCACTTATTTTGAAACATACTATAATTGATTGGCAAAATATCATCAAGACGGTTAGTATGTAAGGTGATGTTGTCAAAGATCAGTTGTTATGGCCATTATCCGCGATTTGATTTTTCCTAGTTTTCTTTACCACTATATAATGATTCTCAATCTACATTCTCCGTGCATAGTTTTATATTAAACAAATTCCTTCCAGCACATTTCAAATTCTAACATCCTTACGCATTACAATAGATGGCGCAAACTTGATAATACATTCCTAGTGACTTATTTTCTTTTTTGGTCGTCATAAAATAGCAATTAAAAATGTGTAAGGATATGTTGTCATATTTTTCAATCAGCAAAATATCATATTTGTGAAGCTCACAGACGACCTTAAAAAGAGTTTCTTTTAAAGAAAAAAATCACGTGAAAATTAATTTTGTGCAATCTGGTTATTACCTTTCGCATTTTATTAATCATTATGAATTATGTTTATAACCCTGGACCCGGTTGTTCGAAGCATGTTTAAAGCTGTGTTAAGCTAAATACCGTTTAAGCCATTTGTATTTGAATCGATAACAATATAAATATCTCGCGTTAAACAGGTTTTAAGCTAAATAACGTTCGAACAATTTAGTTGTGAAATGAGTAGATGAAACTACATTTTCTCAAAAAATATGAAGTTGAAGATGAAATAAAATGTGTTTTGAGATTCTGAGATAATAGCGCATCCACTAATATAACTTTCAAGCCATATAAATCATTATTTCGAAGAGTTGCAATTTCTCATCTTCGTTTTTTTCATACTTTCTTTCATTTTTTTCATTTTGTTTTATTTGACCAAAGTACTTTACCTAAAATTAGTGCAAAGACTTTTGAAATGTACTTCAATTTGTAGAGCGTTAGTTCAGTGTTTAACCCTGAGCGGGGTTTAATAACTCAAAAGGGATAACGCCTTGTCCTATTAGGACTTTCAGTTTTATTTACTTTTACACTTTTTGGCAAGATTTTAGGTCAATTGGACCCTCCTGTCGGAAGTTAGAGGGCTTTTGTCAGGGGTAGGTACACATTTTCCTATATTTTCAATACATTTTAACCAAAAATATAAAAAAACAGTTATCTTTTTTTTTGGGTAATAACATAAGGCTTATCTCTTCAGTATATATTATGAGAAACATCTAAACCAGTTTTTTTTAAATTTGAAGCTATTGACGTCATTCTTTGAGACGTGACAGTTTTTTTCCGTACAAATATAATGAGATCATCACAAAAATGATGACGTCACAAAAATAATGGACCAAATATAATTTTCTTTGATTTTCCTGGTAGATCATATCAAGGACTATAATTCTATGAAGTTTCAACCTGATTGCATGATTTCTAAAGATTTGAGGGATGGAGGCACTTGACAGGTTTTTCTACACTTTTTCTACACATTCATAATGACGTCATCACAAAAATGTGTTGACGTAGGCAAAATATTGATCGAAGGGGTACTTTTTAAAAAATCTTCTGCTAGATCACATGGAGGTCTATAACTCTGCAGGGTTATATCTCAATTGTTTCATTTTTAAAGATTTTAGAGAGGGGGTAGAATCCCCCCAGTAATATAGCACTTAAAAAAGCCCGATAAGTTTAGGGTTAAGTAAAAACAGTCGAACTGGAGCGGCGCGGGTTCGATCCTTCCTGGATGACCGTAATTGGAAATATTGATTTACTGAGTTAGCGTCAACTACAATTTTTCCTTTGAGGTGCGTTAACCCTATTTCTACTGGGGGGGGGGCGGATTCCGCCCCCCCTGCTGGTTTTTGTTCAATAACTCAAAAATGAAAAAAGATGAAGCTTTGTCCT
>JAUKPT010004559.1:0-11014 GCA_032273505.1 Nanomia bijuga
CAAATTCTTACTAAAACAAACCATAACTTTCGTTAATAAATCAAAACGATTCCAACCATAATGTCCTGACCTGCTTTCCCCCTCCTTAATAATTTTTATTTCGTTTTTTATGTTTAGCTTTTAATTTATGTGCGTCAGTGGGGTCTGATAAGTAATTGTAAATCAGCACACTGATTTGAGTCTAGTTTTATATGTGTTTTTTTGTTTCCTTTAATTGTATATTTGTATGTGATTATTATACGCTTAGAGAAAAAAACAACAAAAAAACAAAAAAAAACTATCGAGGGGAGTCAAAATTTTCGGTTACACCGGCTCAAAGTGATCTTAACAACATTTTTTGGGATATGTTTCTTATTTATTTTCGCTATTCTTTTTTCAATTTGTTTTGAATGGGATAAAAATAGTTTCTCGAGAAATCATTTGATTGATTAGTACAACCATTTGCACCATAACAAACTTCACTTTCATACAACTAACTGCCTTTCTTCTCTGTTTTCCTATATCTTTCTTCGATAACATATTCTTCTTTTTACTTTCTACTCACAGTAACGTCACTAATCTATTTCATAAAGATCACATTATTTCTTCAAGTGGATCGTTTTTATGATGTTTTTTTAATGTTTATGATGTTGGAAAAGATATTTTTTCGTAAATAGAAGTTGTTACGAGATGTTAATTGTATAATCAATGCTATGATGGAATAAAACATTTCAAAAATTTCTTGCATTCCCCTTTTAATTATGCATCACAAGCTTTCTGTAATTGAAGCTCGTATATGTGATAACTTCGACACCTTAGATATCCGATTTTTTCTTTGATATCGGTTCAAGGCATTTTCTGCGGTAATAAAAATAGGGATGCTCCAGGATAGGGTTAAAGGTCTGGAACTGTATAATTTCGATTTTCATAATAAAATAACACAATTAAAAGTATATTCTTATTCAGTTTATAAAAAACGGAATCCATCTATTATGTTCAAAGAATATATCGATTTAAGTTTATTTGATGATACTGTTATAAAGAAACATAACACATGATTAAGCAAATACATTTATTCATAAAGATAAACGAGATTTTGCGAGACCTTGCACTTATTTGACTAAGCGCTTTGGGGAAATAAATAAATATCTAGGCATCACCTTAATGGCAATGGCGTAGATCATGTGACATTTTAGTGAATCGTTTTAGAATTTGCATAAAATTTGAGGATACGTGGTGTGTAAAAATATCTGTATCGTTTGTATTACATTAAAACATTGTAAACAATTTTCTATCTAGAATCGAAAAATTTGCTTTTAAAATCACACAAAGCGTCGTTTTTCCTCTCCAAAGGGCAGTCTTAAATTTGTCAATTTGAATTAATAATTAATTCAATTCGAAAAGGTCAGTTAATAGGGAGTTGGAATTAATGATAATTGATGATGATTGTTTTATTGATGTAATTCAAAATATGACACAGGGTTTAAGTTAAATTATTATCTTTCTTGTCTTATAACCATTTTGAACTGTTCATTTAAAATGTTTATTAACAATGATTTAGAGAACCACATTTTCACTGCAGACGAGCTGCCAGGATAAAGATTTGTTGTTTAACTGTTTTCTTTTTTCTATTTCTATTACGTGCATATAAAAACATCAAAATATATGTTGTTTAAAGAAGGCTTTGTAAATGCATAAAAAGAAAATCTATCAATATAGAAAAAAGAATAACAGCATAGAAAAAATGGAAGAAAAAAGAAGCCTGAGAAAAATATTTATAAATAATAATATTTCTTTCAATATCAAAGTCACAATTTAAAGTAGAAAACAACACAATACTTTGGTCTACAAATATCTAGGTTAACCTCATGAATATTTTAGCATAGATGAAAGAGCCACCATTATTCTACATTTAGGCCTGTAGATTCTATTACGCTATCTAAAAGAGAAATTTCGGAGCCAACTTAGCATGCGCTGTATTAATATTGTTAGCTTATAAATTATTTACGATTCAAAATCGTTTAGGGGGTAACATTCATTAATTTTCTTAAAAACTTACTTCTAAATCAATTTCAGATGTATGTGGTCGCTAAAAGCATGTTAAAAATATATTTCAAGTTAAATAGTCGTAATAAAATGTTAAACTCGTTTGCTAATATACAAATAACTGACGATCAAATCGTTGTTATCGAAAATATTTCAGTCAAGACAAAGAGATAACTGATAAGCCGTATGTGAATCAGTTATCATCTTGTCGAGAGTGAAATATTTTCGATGACAATCATTTCAAAGTCTTTTATTGATGTTATCAGACCCCTAATCATTTTTATAACCATATTTAGTATTCTCAAATTATGCATTGATAGCTTTTAAATGAATTGATCAATAGACAATAGAAAATTGCATTCTCAAATCATGCGTTGATGATTTATTTTTCATAGAGCGTAATAGTAAATAGATATCTTGTGAAAAAAAGACAATGCACAGGCATATTATCACATTCAGAGGCATGTTATCACTTTGGAGAGGCATGTTATCACAGATTACTTGTTTAGCGCTTTATATAGAGAGGGTCTGATAACAATAAGTAGGTTCCGTTTTTGAAATACTTTTCATAATAACAAGACTACCTTGTTGAATGTTTTGAAAGGGTAGTACGTATTAAAAAAAAATTCTTTGAGAAAAGAGTTTCGTGAAAGACGAGATGTGTTTTCCAAATAGGTGACGTTACGTGTAGCCTCGACATTTCTCAACTAAATTCTTCACTGAATAATATTAACTTCTATATATCTTAAGGACCCAATCTCTTAAAGGAATCGAATTTCTCTTCACTTGTCATCGTATATTCCTTCTAAGCCCTTGAGCACTGTAAAATTTCGTAATAAATTTTATCCTAATAGTATAAAATCATGGAACAATCATGACCGTGTCGTAAGGAATGCACATTCTTTGTCCTTATTTAAGAAACGAATCCTAAAAAACGTTCCATCTTTTAGATCGCCAAGGCCTGAAATGAATTTTTAAAGTTCGTGTTGGATTTAGCAGCGTAGCCAACGCGTAGTGGTTTGTCATCTTTCAAAACATTTCCATTCATGTAAATTAAGCATCGTCTTCGTGAGATACTTACTGGATGAGGGAGGCAGATGATAAAGTCGAGTGTCATTGCAAACGATGCAATAAAAACGCACTCGACTCGAGCTTTTAACTCTATCGTTAGTGTCGGCCCATACCATGGTATGGGAAATTAGTTAGTCAGTTGATAGCGGACGACACTATGTCGAACTTAATACATTACCTTAATAAGCTCATTAACCCTATCGGTAGGGGTTATTTTCTATGGGGGAAATCCTAGTATCACACCCATCGTAAAGATCCTTAATGAAATGCTAGAAAGATCATAATTGGCACAATTGTAATATATGTTAGAAACTTTCGATTAACGTCAAAATCTTTGACATAGCGATGTCATGACGTCATAAAAATACGAAATTGTACCACTTTTGGAAAGATACCGATAAAATTAGTTTTAGCCATCGTGAGAAAGTGGTTGACCTCTCATTTAAATTATATTTAAACGTTCTTTTCGAAATTTAATATAACTTAATTTATTTTTGATGACATCAGCACTTTTTTATGCTAGAATCTGTTACATAATGTCTTAAGACGCCACGACGTCGTAAACTGACGTCACGGCGTTGGATTTTCATGTAACTTTGTCAAATGCTTTTTTTTAACAATATCTTAATCGTGTCCAAGTATAAAATTGCTTGAATTATCTAAACATATTTTATGGCCATTGACGTATTTTAGGCTTTTATATGGAAAAATATAGGATTTTTTTGACTCACCCCTAAATTTTTCACCACTGAGCCAGAACCACTTATCCTATAATAACCAAAATTTGTCAGAAGGTGTCTTATAAATGAATATTAAGAGTCACCGAAAGAAAAACTGAAAAAGCAAAGGATTCTGGAGGTATTTACGATATAATGGAGGGGCGATCCTAGGACCCCCCTCCCATACAAAATAAGGTTAAGAGCTTGTTAAAGACTGTTTCTTCATAATGCAAACCATTAATCATTAGCCATCAAAGAAAAATCAGTAAAATATTTTTTTTCTTGTATCAACTAGATTCGCAAGATGTTTGATAATATCTTTGAAACCATGTTTAGTAGGACAGATTTTTTTCCAAACTTTTTCAAAAACTGAAATAACTTCATATATGGGGAGGTATATAGGGTTTGGCGTCTGGAGTCTTAAAGCCTTTTTTGTAGCGTCTAAAGCAAATATTGCCCGGCATTTGGCGTGTGAAATACGAAGCGTCCGCGACTACAAAAATCTGTACATGTATTTCATTAGGTGTTGAAGTAAAATTCCCGGTTTGTTAAATGTGTCATTTTCAGAAAAAAGACATTTTGAAGGACCTATAGCTAAGTTGTGTCACTTGGCCATAATCTTGGAGATCTTTTTTAAAGTTAACGGACTCGAATAATGTGACATGCAGTGATCATCTGCTATAAGTAGAACATAAAGTCTTGACACCGATAAATTATATCTATTATGAAATTGAAAGTTTATTTTGTCACCTTTGACCGTCGAAACTTAGTCAGGTTAATTAATTTTATAATTTGGTCCAATTTGATTGTACTTATATATGAAAATTTATGTTCTTAGCCGTGCCAATAAAAATAGTTATATACAGTACAGCATGATGCTATGGATCGAATCTTGCTTTTAGTTAAGCGTACTACAGTAACTAGTAATCTAGACAAGTTGGGATTAAAACACTGAAATTCGGCCCATGTTCAAGACATGTTGATTGTCGGCGCATTGGCTTAGTGGTTAGATTGTAGGTTTCTCAAATGAGTTATCCCTCCTGGATCCCCATAATTTAATTAAATCAATCACTGAAATAATGTCCGCCACAAGTCATCCCTTGTTGTATATGTGTACTAAAATGTCGATTCATCCCCGTTAGTAGAGCTTAATATATACTGCCTCTATCGGGAATGTCTATGCAAATGGATGGAAATCATAAAAAAAATAAAAATAAAATGTAGATTGTCGAAAAAGGCCATTATCGCTTGGGCCTTGAAAGATATATTTGAATTCTGCCCGCGTTTGAGACTCTTTATTTAGATTTGTATTTTGTTTATGTGTCTGCCAATCAAACTTTTACATTTAGTTCTACAAATAAGATGGGTGGTATTTTAAAGAATATTATTCTATTATCTATCACGGTCTCCATTATATTTTGCAAACTGTAGCATAGTATTATGATATATAATGAGGCATTAGCCGAGTTATACATCTTAATACTGAGTGCTATAATTTGCATTATCAGGCACCTCCCATATCATGGATACCAGATATAAATCGATATTTTCGTCAACGTACAGATATTAAATCGAATATCTGCAGGTTGATATCTGTAGTTTTCCTATTTACACGGCTTTCGACGTACTCAGCGCAATCAATGCTGTTTCCAGGTTTTTCCAAAAAATTTAGACTTTTTAGACTATAATTATGAAAGTATTCGATAAAAATTGTTCAAATTAACAGCAAATATTCTTTCAGGAAATCTTTTTAGGATTAATTCATTTTTAGTTTCATCAGGCTAAACGTCAATGTCAAAATTTTTATGACGTGGCGCTTCTTAAGTATACATATTTGCAGTGATATCTTGATATCAATGAAGAGATATGGTCTTGGGGATTTTCGTCACTTTTTTTGGAAACATGGATCTTTCTCTTATCAGTACACATTAAAACTTGAGCCGACACCTGCTCCCTAGGGTTTTTCATGTACACCTTTTTACTGGCTATCTGCTGATATAAATGCATTTTTGCATTTCTAATCAATTAAGGAACGCGAAAGCTTTTTGTAAAATGTGTCTGTTTTTCGCCATTTTCCCTGTCTGTAAATTATCTTCCTCATGTATTGGTTTTGATCGCCCCGAAATGCATTTCGGTAAAGAAACAATTTCCATGGCAAGTGAATTCCGTGACAATGATTTGGCTATCGGAGTCGAATAAATTACTGGATTTTTTGGTGGCAAATTTTGATAGAGCTGTGTAGCTAGCTGTGCATTTTCTAGAATCTTAAGTGAACAATAACTGATAGCGCAGCTAGGCTAAGTTATATGGAATGATTAATAAATATCACTATCATCTAAACGTAAAGTATGCATAAAACCAACACAAACAAAGAAATATATAAGATTTTCACTATATTGCACTCATTAAACTATTTGCATTACAGCATATATTATTTGAAAACAAAAACAACAGTGCTCCCGTCACACATTATCCATCCCCAAACTGGCTGAACAGAGAGATAGATAAAGAGAGCCATTTATATAACCTATTTATAATTATATACAGTATGCAGTACAGAACAAAACAGAGGAAGTGTTAGCTCTCAGCTTTTTCATATCCATCATTTTCATTATCATGTGTAGCATCAGGTCAACACTTAGCCATTTATCTAGCAATATTATGTTTATGAAATTATCATTATGGACAATGAAAATCTACGAATAATCGTATTTACCATATTTTGTAAAAATGCATTATGTTCCTTTAATGCACATTTTTAATTTACTGAAGGAATGTTTTCTCCTCACACTGTCGTTGTTGATGCAGAGGGAAATTGGATTGGATCTGTATCGTATAGGGAACTTTCATTCTAACTAAAGCAAAGTCAGTTCTACACGACTTTTGAAAATGGCTGATCAATTTGAATAAAACATCAATCTTCACAAAAAAAGATGCTATTTTCATAGCCATACATCTATAAAAAACAATTATTCTTGGTGCATTTTATTTAATTGTGACTATTTCAAATTATTCTGACCCATTAAGTTTCGGCGCGTTACTGTGTTTCTACAAATGATAACTAATTAGACACACCCAATCTTCTTATTATCTGCAAGGAACATGTTCGAACATAGTAGATGTTGGCTTACTCTTATTACTACATATGATCAACCAATTCTTGTATCGTATATCAGTTTAGTGTTTTTCTACATGTTGGATGTTGAACTTTTAGCATCATCAAGTATAAACCGGTATAAACAAGAATGTAGTGGCTGATGACATCCAGAATGGTTAAATACAAGACTAAATAAATGTGGCAGAAGTGGATCTATCTCCCAAAATCATAACGGTAATTCAATGCCTTGTTCTATGTGAATTCTTAGAAAATTCTATGATTATTTCATAAGAAAATTCTAATAAATTCTTATAGTAAAAGATGTTATTCAAGTAGAGAGAATTATATGATTATTGTGGAAAGATATTCTACGGTATAGCCAGTTAGTAAAGGAATTCACATACATAACTACACTTGATTTAATTCTAGCTCTTATCGTAGAATTTCTGTTTATTTTTATAATCGTAGAAAATTTCATAATGATTATTCAATAAAGAAATTCTATGAAAGATTTCTATCGTTGGAAATCATATGATGAAGTTTTTATGATAATCCTATGGTTATAAAATATTTTAACAAATTTATTTTACATTCGTTGTACCATAGAATTACTTTACCCACATGCAGGCAATAATGATACAGTTCAGTTTTTGCTGTATCGTATTTTTATAGCTTTTCATTAAAAAATAACACTAGACTAAATTTTGACAAGATAGATACATTTGACTCACATACAATTCGTTCGTATAAACGATCAATTGTTTCCTTAGTTTTGTGTACATGCAAGTAAGCCCCCCCCCCACATATTTTCGTAACAATTTTGCACTTACCTAGCAGGCACAAACGTAAAATAAAGTAGACTTAGGTATGTTAAGTGGCCATTACTCAAGCACTCACTACTCATCAAGACTTTAAATCTCTTACTTACACTTAAAACCCTCATCTTTATAACTTCATTTGATAAAAAAGGTAAAAAGGGTTGTACATGAATAACACAAGTAGTTCAAGATGGTTTCGATACATTATCATATTTAACACCCATTTTTATACTCACTCTACGATATACCATTCATTCACTTTTTTTTACCATTCTTCACAACTATTAAAAATAGTTCATTGTATATTGCCTGTATATTTTTTGTCCTATTCACAACATAAAATGAATAAAACTAACAGTTATATCACTGGAAATTTATTCAATAATTATTGTTTTTCGCACTAGGTAATTCGCACTAGATTATTAGCTAGCCAATAATAACCAAGAGTGTTATTGGATTGTTTTTATCATGAAGCATATCTGGGATCAAAAGCTCATAATTCTAAATTAGAGATTTCCCTTGTTTGATGTAGCCGCCTTGCTCATCTCTCTCATTTTGATTGACACGACTGAAACTGCCCTTTCATATAGTTTGTATTACCATTAAAAATTCAAGTACGAAAAAAGAATTAAACCAATAAGAATAAATGTTTACTTTCCATAAACAATTGTTTATGATGTTGGGAAACGAATCTTGTTGATTTCTTGAGTGCAGTTGTAGTGTATGATGTATTGTTTATTTTTGCTACGAATTCAAATATTTAATCGAAACAGCCCATTTATGAAAACAAATAATAAACAGTTGATGGCTGAAGAAATTACAGTTATCGCAATTATTCAGCCTTCTGAAAGGTAATAATTGCTTGCTTTGATAATTCAATTGGCTATGTTAACATGGTGAATGATCTTGTGAAAGATTGGTCTATCAGTGAGTGTGGCCAGTTTTAATTTGTAATAAAAGGATACAAAACAAGAATCACAATTGTGTGTCTGTTTACACGTTAGATGTTGAATGAAAGTTAAAGAAACAAATAAGGTAAATACGAGTCAACAAGTTAAACAAAGTAAATTCAAAATATATAAACTGAGATAAAATAAACCACCGTTCCCGAAGCATAATTTATTCCATATCCAATTTGTTGTCATACTTGAATACTAATAGTTCTACAAAAATCTAATTTGTAAAACTTTTGAATATTTAAGTACCTAAGAATACAATACATTGCAATATTATTTTATCTTAACGAGGAGAACTGATAATAACAAAACAACACTAAATATTATTCAGTCCATTGGTGCCAGAAGTGCAGGAAAATGTGTACATTATATTTATAAAACAACAATCGGATCTTTGTGCAAGACATGAAATCACATTTTGAAAAAATAAGATATTTTTTCTGTTTGTAATCCATCCAGTAATCAATCCAAAAAGTCCAAATGATCTCACTTTAACACATGCTTTACTTTATAACGACCATATTTTAATTCAACCGCACTGATGAGAGAGTTAGGTTTTATATATAAGCCTTTTTTACTGGTAGCTAGCTTGCGATAAACGTAAAGTGAAGTGAATTGCTGACTCAGCGCTTTCAAAATTCTGATAATCTACAGTCCAAATTTTACCGCAATATAAGTTCACCGCCCTAATTATACGGAAACTGCATTGATTGACATCAGTATATATATAATATATGTGTCAAATTATGAATGAAGAACCAAAACAGCCCACTATTTCAGCCACCATTTTAAAACATCTCATCTTTTAAAGTTGGAGATTATAAGCCCTGGATCACGAATAACTGTGCTATACACCAAACCACACCACACTCAAATAAATAATGTGATTATTTTGATGAGTCAGAAACTAAACCTTCCCCCACCTCGTGGTACCGGGACTAAAACTGCAATGATAAGTTTCAGTCGTTTCTTAATAATGATGAATCAATAAATGAAGATGTTATGGTCAAGGAACAAAATTCTTTTCTTGGAACCAGGGCTAAAAAATGTGGACTCAGAAAGATAAAACGACAACCATTTCAAGTAAATCAACCTCTATGGTTTGATAGGGAATGCTTATCCTTAAAAAACGAGATTAAAGAATATGCCAATAAGATCAAAAAATCTTCTGATAACTTAACACATCGCGCGTCACTATTTACTCTTAAAAAACGATTTAAATACATTATAAAAAAAAAAAAACGGATTTAAATACGACATAGTAAATAAAATGACAAATAATCGTCGAAATTCGCGTAAATTTCGGAATTTGATGAAGAAATTAGACTTTGAGTTAAATGAAGACATGTTTAAGAAATCTAAATCATTTTACATCTGTCTTATCAACAAGAAATAACTCTCCAAATGAAACGGGATGCCTTGACTATGACATCTCACTAGCCGAAATAGAAATATTATCCTATATTCTAAGGCCTGGTAAACCATCAGGTATTGATGAGATTCCATACGAAATGATTATATGCCTCCTAAAAACAAACTCCCAAACTATACTGAACTTATTCAACAAAATTCTTAATTCTACCGGTCCCATTACCACGTGGAACACATCAATTCTTAGTCCAATCCACAAAAACTGACCCAGACAATTATAAGCAATACCGTTGTCATGCTGCTTAAGTAAATTCTTCGCATCGGTGCTCAACCAGCGCCTTATGAACTTCTCTATTGAAAATGACATTATAGCTGAGAACCAATTGGGTTTCATGCCAGGTAACAGAACGTCTGATTCATTAATTATACTTTACAACCTATTCAATAAATACTGTAAACAAAAAAAATACATATACGCCTGCTTTGTAGATTTTAAAAAGGCCTTTGATAGTGTTCCAAGACATATCCTCGTCGAAAAACTCTTATCATATAACATCACAGGTAACTTCTACAACAGTATCAGAAATATGTAAGTAGACTTGGCATGTATATCTTTTGGTGACCAATTCTTTCAGCATGAATCAGGGTGTCAAACAATGTTGTATTTTAAGTCCTCTTTTATCTAATATCTTCCTCTCTGATCTTCCAGATACTCTAGGTAGAGGTGTCTGCAATCCAGTCTTTATTGATTAATTAAAAACACTTAATGCACTGATCTGGGCAGATAACTTACTCTTATTGTCTGAAACAGAAATTGGCTTTAACACTTTACTAAAAATGCACTGAAGCAAACATGATTCAAGTCAACCTTAAGAAAACAAACTGTAGTAGTAGTAGTAGTAGTAGTAGTAGTAGTAGTAGTAGTAGTAGTAGTAGTAGTAGTAGTAGTAGTAGTAG
>JAUKPT010004560.1:0-11014 GCA_032273505.1 Nanomia bijuga
TTCAATGTCCGACTTTTTGACCCTTCAAATTTCAAAAGTTTGTCCCCTCGAGTATATACCGTGAAAAGGTCTATACAGAAAACGATATACGCAAAAGGGAGGAAGATAATCAAGCTTTCATGTTGAACCTTGAAAGTGTATGAAAAGATAGCTACCAATAGACTTGTTGATGAACGGATAAAGAATCCATGAAAATTCCTTGAAAGAAATGGGGTTGCATTTGAACCTTTTGGAACAATTGGTGTCTTTTTATGTACCTTTGACTCAATGGAATTTTAATTCTTTTGATAAATAGTTAAAGATCCTTGAACATTGAGCTCAGAAAAACAAAGAAGTATGAATAATTCCTCTAAACTACAATCATGTGATGTGTGCATAATAATTTGGCCCATCCTATAAATATATAATTATAATATTTCAAAGGTTACTCCAATATAGATAGAAATGTGTCAAATTATTGTTAAATTCGAAATTATATAGCTACAAACATTCACCATGCAAAATATAAGTGAAAATAGAATTTGGGAAATTCAATTAGACCAAAAACCGTTAAATGTTATCTTGGCAACAGCGAAGCAAACCGTTTTCCATAGTAGCAGCATTTTTGATAGGAGAAGAGTTGAGTTTAAACATAACCAATTTCAGAAAAAGAGGGAAAAATAAGAATGTAAGCCACCATTTTTCTTACTTTATAACCTGTCAGACACATTATTGCACATTCATGGAGAAAATCTATCATCTGAGCACCATTTCTGATAATAATAAGTACAAAGTTGATGTGTTAATAAGGACCTTGCGTCAGCCACTTTTTTCCTCAAACTTAACCATGATATAAGTCTGGAATGTCAGCCACAGAAAATGCTCAAATAATAAGCATGAATATTGAAGACACTAAAAATGTCACAATCCTATAGGGTATTTTTGAACACGATCTAATTTATGTTTTCGTTTGTTTATTGATATCGTTCGCGATTCAACATGATTAATTTCCTGCGAAGATGATAGTTTACTCTGACTAGAACATGGTTATTGTGCGATATTGGTGCGGTTGACTGTACTGTACACTGAAGAATACTGTTGTGCTTAGCTGTACACTGGAACATTGTTGTGCGACTATCAGAAAAGTCACTATCAGAAAATCATGTTCCAGTAAATCACCTATACCATTCACTGGTATGGGTGATTTGCTGGAACATGATTCTGATAGCAACAAGCAAAAGCAGACCTTTTCTCTGATATCGAAATAAGACTGGACGTTTTGTCTTTGTTTTTGTTTATAGCGTAAACAACGTTGTAGAGTCATCCGGTCATGCCAGCAAATTCCCAACTGACAATGCAGTAATTTCTAGCCTGTTGTCCTAACCTTTTGTAAAAATGACCGGGTAATAATGCTCGATACGGACCGATTTCTAAGCCAATCAAATCAACACGGGTTTTTGGCCCTATCATCCAGGTATAGTAAAAGACAAGACGAAATACCAAACATAGACCAAAAATAAGGCAGAATATAGACTTTTTTAGACCTTCTTTTTGAAAAAATATGGACTAATTTTTGAAAATCACTGGAAAGATTTTTTCTATAGTTCGCGCTAAAAATGCACTTAAATTGTCGACATTGGTTAAAGATAATTTTTTTAAATTAGAACTAAAATGCCTTAAAATATAAATATTTTTGGTAAAAAGTCTCCGCTACTTATATAGTTTACGGTAAAGGTCTATATTATAGACTACTCTCAAAAATATTTCTTTCATCAACAAAAAACACAATTCCCTCTTCCCAATGGCCATAACATCAACTGATTGAAAGCTAAAAGAAACCGGATACAAATTGTAGGAACCAAGCCTTTTTGACCCCAACTGATTTGTAACCTTAACTGATTGAACAGAATAGCATGAACAGGTACAAATTGTAGGAACCACATCTTATTTGTGATGACTATTAATAAATAAATAATTTGTTGAAGGTTTTTCCCATGTATGAAAAAACAGAAACATGTTCTTTGAAATGGATACAAAAACAATTTTCTTTATAAAAATAACACGTGGTTATTGAAGAAAGAAGATTTTAATCAAACTTTAGAGAAAAAAAATTAGTTTAAATTTCTTTCAAATTCCTTTCAGAGCCGTTAAAAAAAAGCTTTAAATTAATCGTCCTTTTTTTGGAAAAATTAATGCAGGCATTGATGCATTATATAATTATTTAATATTTATTTATTTCTTATACTTTTTCATAGATACCTTTGTAACAATATTTCAAAGGGGTGCGGCAGATAAATTACATGCGGTCGGGTACGATAAACTCATGTTTTCAAAACGGGCCTTAAACAATTAACACATTAACACATTAACACATTATCACATTAACACATTAACAACTCGGCGAAAATGAATTATTATGATTCCACTACTTTTCATAATTTTAAAAAGCCAAACAAGTGTCAATGTTGTAGCACTTTTTATCGTAAGTAAGTATATTAAGACTTTAGATAATCTGATTTGCGTTACATTATGAAAAATGTTTGCAATTTCTAGGAAATCCTTCTTATTTGCAAAATTCATAGTAAGTTAAAACAATTTCCTTCAGCAGTTGTTACAACATATTCCATTTAAGAACGTTTAAAAACAGATAGAAAATCTAATATCATCAATTATCTACAGGAGTTGATTATCACTCTAAAGAAGATCTATTAGACAATATGTTTACCACTTTCATCAAGACATTTACAATGAAAAGCCGTTACAGATTTCCTGTCAAAAATAATTTTGTAATTTATGTCACGTCATTATAATATGGCAAATTCAACTAACAGTGTTATGAAGATACAGTCCAGGAACAAGATAATGTAGGACAACATGTCCTTGCTCGGAGCAATTTAAAGCCCACTTTCACAGTAACTGGGGTTAAAATACAAACAATTAGTCATTTATTTACTAATTGCACTACGCCACTTAGCTTGGTCATATGTAGAGCAGTGCATATCTATAAAGTTCTTACGTCTCGCGCAGTTCTACCCTGAGGGGCAGTTCCACCAACATCGAACTATTTTACTTTACTTCCCACTGACAAAATGAAATGTTAGAATAACTTAAGAGCTAATCACGTGTAGAAATCTTGAACCCTCTTCCAAAGAATCCTTGTGTTGTCTATAGGGTTTTTATATAAATCATAATGAGCTCCTCCACTTATTAGATCACTAGATTAGTTATTTTCTTCTTGATGAATTTTTTTTCTTTGTCGTTTGTCAACCTCGGCAGAACGCTCTCTGATATATCAAGAACATAACGCAAGAGTTTATTTGTGTCCTTTACGACCAAGCAGTCAACTTATATGGGCAGGTTTTTATTTGGCTCAAAACTGTCCGAAAATTAGTATTTTTGATAGAAATCGCTACTTTAAGTCAATAATTCGGATTCGAAATGGTTTTGATTCAATTCTATTGATGGTTTGTGCATCCCTTAAGACTTTCGAATGAGTTTAAAATTAATTCAGTATGTTTACTGGACCCCTAGACGTCAATTTTGGGCTCAAAACTGTCCGAAAATTTATATTTTTGATATAAATCGCTGTTAAAAGGTTAAAAATGCGGATTCGATTTCCATTTGAAAATCTAGAGGGATGCACATTTTATCAATATAGATGAATGAAAATAATTCCGAATCCGAATCATTGACCTTAAGTAGCGATTTCTAGACAATTTTGAGCCCAAAATGGACGTCTTGAGGTCTGGTAAATATTTTAAATGAATTGAAACTGCATTTGTGCATTGCACTGAATGAGCATGACGATTAGTCATTGAGCATTCAGTGCAATGCTCAATGACGGTTTGTTGCCCGTGTAAATGCAGGGGACAGACTGTGTGGATCACTGGTGTGTGCACCGTGACTTAGGGCAGCCAGACCCGGCAACAATCCCTATTTCTGTATAATTTACATGGTCACATACTCACAACACAACAATACCATTATAATCTTTTAATATTTGATGAATTGTTTTCCATATTCTTTTTCATCGGATTTCGATGAGAAAAAAGCTTGAAAACAGGAAACAAAAACAGTTGCTAATAATTGAAAGACAAGAAGGAAAATTTTTTCCCTTCAGCTAAAGATTGAAGGGTACAAAAAGTGGTTATGAGAAAAAATAATTATATCTTTTTTCTTGTATCCAGGACAGAGTTCAGAATTCTATTTTCCATGCCTTTCCCTTACTTTTTGAATGAGCTAAATTACATAATTTCCCATGACCCATTCGACGATTAATAAGTCTCGAGTTTAAGCTTTGTTCAATAAATAAGGGCAAACTTACAATCTTACTCAAAGATGAATGCAGACCTCACACTCAAAAAACCCGAAAAAAATATGAATTTATGATATATTCAAGCTATTTTTCATGTCAATCTATGAATTTTCTGAGAAATAAAGACTTTCTTTAGACGAAATGGTCCCATATACTGATTTCAATTTATATTTGGTATACATTTTATGCAGAAGGTCCCACCTATCCCAAGAAATTTTCCTAATTTCAACCTAATTTACGGGAGACCAAAATGTCCCCAACCACCACCAATTAGTGTGATTGTTTTTGTGTGGGGTGGGGAGGGGTGTGGGACGGACTATTAACAGGGTACGATCAAAACCTCTGCGTTGATATAGTGTAAAAAACATTATTTGATCAATAAATCATTTACTATATATTAGTTTAAAAGCTGCTCCTTTTATCGAATACATAGCGGGTGGGTTAAGAAGCCGTTCAAAAATGACGTCTTGCAAAATTTGGCAATTTTTAACCCCCCCCCCCCTCCCTCTCAGTAAGGCAAAACAGTGTTTTGCACACTGCGTCTGCACAATGTGTCACATTTTTTCCAACCCCCGCCCCTATAAGCGTGACGTCATTTTTGAACGGCCCCTTGAGATGACCCAATTCGCGAAAGGAGAAAATGGTAAGAAAATATTTTGAAAAAGGAAACCGGTCTGAACATCATTGCTTAGTTTTCCTTCTTTTTACAGAACCTTCGCCGCCGATTCTATAAGGACATCCATTCATACATTTTTACTAACTTTTTTGCAAACAAAAATCCTTGTTCATCGTGTATTAGCAATTAGTATCGATCAAGGAAACGTCACTCTTACAAGTTTCTTGAAAATGTTATTATTGCCTGAATTGAATTAAAGAGGACATAAAAAATACGGAATACGTAAGAGAGATATAATTGGTTTTGATAATAAATCAATGAAAGCCTTCAACTATGAATCACAAATGTTTTGGGTCAGGGTAGTTCATACAGGTCACACATCAAGGCAAAGGAAAGGTTCATGGATGCATCCAAGACAAGGCAAACAATCTTTTAGACCTATTTTTGAGAATAAAAATATTTTTTCTTCAGATAGTTCATTTTATAAAAAAGCTCCTATATTTATTTTTTATTCAAAAAATTAGTCCAAACTATATTTTTTACATAACACTCTTTTGCAAGGACAGATATATCAAATTTATACGCAAATATCCAAGTTTCAAACCACAAATTTTACTGAAAAAGCATTTTTCCTTTTCTTGAAATGTTCCTCACTTCAAAGTGCGTTTGTTTTCTGTTACCATAGCAATCGTATTTACCGTCATGTATTTGGTCCCAATTTACTGGAGTTGTGATTTCTTGATCAATTTGTGGTGACGATAGAATGTTGGTTCGTGATAATGTTGGCAAACACACGGATATGGGGGAGTGGTTATACATATGTTACATAGTAAACCATAGTTCATAGAATAATAATAATGCAGAGTAAAATAATAACAAATAAACGTTATAAACAGGGATTTATCTACATGTTTGAATCTAAGTCTGAAAAAACGAGCGAAGAGCGAAGCGATAAAAATTTGGATTTTCTAGTATCCTAGATGCCTATAAATGGCATTTCTGGCTCTTGATTTAGATCATTCAAAGTAATTTGAAAATTTCATGTTTTCTTCATGATCCTCCAATCCCCGCCGTCAACGGGGCCATTTTCTCAGGCTGAGCCTGAGCCAGATACATTCCTGTGTAAAAGCCTGAACACGGCAAACGAGAGCAAGACTTCAGCTCAACTTCATCTAGGTTAGAAGTGCTTTTCCCTTCCTTTAAAACTTTTTGATTCTAATCCTTCTTCTTTAGTAGTATTATGTCTCAACACTTTGCAAAACTATAAAATTACCAAAATCTCAGGACATTTACATGTTTTCCATCCTGTTTAATTCTTGCTAAAAAAAAACTGGAATATTTGGAGTATGAAAAGAAAGAAAAATAAACAAGGTGACACACGAAGCCAATTAAAACTGGTTATTAACTTATTAACGTTATAAACAGTAAATGATAAAAAAATGGTTTCGAGATAATTACACGATAATTAATGCTACTTGATACAATCGACGATCCAAGTTACGCTCGCCAATGTCACGTGACTATCTCCATGGAAACAAAAGCAATCATATGTAACAAAATCAAGCATGACATCAATGAATGATTTCTTTACAAAAATATCTCAGATATTAATAGGTAGAAAAGTACATTAAAATATCTGCTGTGGTTTTCGATGTCTTGGCATTTTGTAATCTCAAAGAGAAGAGCAAAAGCAGACAATTGCAAGTTTCACCTTCTGACCTTATAGGGTGATTTTCGTACTATAAAAGCTATATTTGGATACATGTAGTTGTCTATTATTGGATTCAAGTACTTAGGTGATTATATAAAAACGATTTTTTTTGTCACATTCTTCTTGAATGACGTAGTAAAACAATTTGTCAAAAGCCAATAAATCGTGCTGCCAAAATGACACAAACTTAGTACCAAGAAGAAAAGACAAAGTCGCAGCGGATCAGATAAGTCATTGCTTTACAAAATATGACATGTATGCAAATGTAAATAGGCAAATAAATAGAATTACTGACGTTTTGTCTACGAATGTTTAGTGAAAAAATGTCAGTTCCTTCCTATAAACCAAAAAGGAAGAGACTTCATATAGACTAAGATTAAACTTTCTCATAGAAGTTCTCTAAAACATCAGAGACCCTGCCCTGGTTTCTTATAAATTCTCATCTTATTTCGCCATTCTTTGTCATTTCTCAACTTTTAATCGAAATAATGACCAAAACTGAAATTCGGGTCATTACAATCCCACAACTCGAGAACCAGATTTTTCCCTGGTATGTGGCTTTCGTTAAAAAATAGAGGTCAGTTTGCTGAACAAATTTAGTCATAAAAACATACACGTTAATGGACTTCTTTTTCCATGAAATATATATAAAAAAAACTTTTTTACGAATTTTTTTTCCGAGAACCAGATTTTACGTATGAAATCCGGCTTCGTCACCTTCTTTCTACTATTGACCTCTAAGATCGTGCCAGTTTCAGAAAGGTTTTATGACTGGTTTTGGAGAAAAAACCTGAACGCACGCACGCACGCACGCACGCACGACTATATTAGAACGACATTTCTGACTCACTACAAATATATTTTTGACATTCTTCTAGCCTTTCAATAACAAACATTCAAACAGTTTAGACATTTAATCGAAATAATGACCGAAACAAACTTGGCTATATACGTCGACATCATATTACGAAAAATTAAAACAAAAGGTTGATGATCTATAAAAAGAACGTTTTAACCTTATAATACTGTATGGTGTCACAAGTAAAAACAAGCAATCGATCAACCAATTTGACAATTTGACATGGTTTGCAGACTTGGATAAAATATACATGATAACAAACTGCGTTTTGTTTATGGCATAACATTGAAAGGATTGTCTCGAAACCTCGTCTAATTTCCACAGTCGTCTGAATACATCATCAAGAATCCAATTGGTTGAATTGAATCTTTTCTTACTTCCTAAACTTAAAACCATGGTACAAAACAATTACATCAGGTTTTTGATGATGTCATTTTAACTAAACAAAATAAGACAAAATTTTCGAGATGATCCTTAAAGGTTTATCAGTAAGTGATAATTTGTCATCTGCTTTATGACATCAACGATAAGTCTCTTTGATTGTGCGGTTGCGTTCACTTCAAAGAACTTCAACGAAAGATAAGATAATCGCGGAATAATTGCACGTTGTTTGCAAGATATGCAAGCTGTTGCATAGAAAACGAAATATTCGAGAATTCGAAATACTGAGAAGTGTGGCAAGAAAGTTGTAATTAAACTGTGATATTTCTGAAAGATAATGCAATTTAATTTTCGCAAAAGAAAGAACAAGGCTGTTAGCTAGAAATGCTTTCCACTTTAGAGATCCATTTGGAATAACCTCGCTACTGTGGCAAACCAAGGGTCCACAATATGGTTGGTCCCCAGAGATAGAATATTTGACTTCGAAAGGTCTGAACGCCTGGAAATGTCATCTCCAGGTTATTTCTGACACAGAAAAATAATATCTGCCTCATTCGGAATAAATTGGGAAAAGGTTTGGAAAATTGCAGTACCTTGAAAAAGCCAACATGGAAAAACAAGAATATTTGAAAAAATGTATGTCAAATCTATCAGCATAACTAAAATATCTTATATGAATTTAATGAATAAGAAGCAAGCATTGATGCACCTGCATAGCATCTAATTATCTTTTGGGATTCTTAACATTTTATCCAGCATAATTATTGAGAAATTAACCTATTTCCATGGGTATCATTTGAAGCAGAAAATTGTTATGAAGGTAATGGATTCAAGTGAGTGACGATAAAAATCTCAACGAATGTCATCATTCTAACAACATTGTCAAAACATTGTTTTAAACATCAATATAATTCTGAACCAGGAACAACATTCCTTATATAGTTATGAAAGTTAATACGATAAGCGTAGAATTTATCATTCTATTATATAATAAATAAAATAAACGAATTTTCGCTCGTCTTCAAGAGCATTCAAGAGCTAAGTTGCTAAAATTATCATAATAATTTGCTTCAAGGAGATTGTCACAGTAGGGAAGGGATGGAGTGCAGCACCTTTGAATAAATCCTGTAGGACCCTAATCAAAAATGTATACCTTATTGCATATCAAGCAATTCAAGGTCCTCACTTGCACCAAATTCTTTTTTTTTTCTCGCTAGTGTGTAATGAACTTAATAGTATAGCCTTCATTAGAATTGCTATGCAGCAGAATTAAAGATGGGTGAAAGATTAATATATCTGTATTCGAAACCGTCTCAAACTCACATGTCAACGTCAACTTACCTCCTGAAGGATATTCTGTGGTTGATTAGATGTATGTGTATACTTTTTATGGACATATTTTTGTTGTATGAATTCCTTCCGCACATCCCTAAAACGAGAAGAGCTAATGGTATTCAACTATAACTGTGAGGTGAAACATTTCCCAAATAGAACTCACTTCAGGGAAAAGTTTGCACTTCCCTTAAGAGATTGTCTCCAAATTACGGCTACATTTGAATTTTGTTAGAATTTACAAAAACTGCTCTGTTCCGAAGAAATTTTATTGTTTTGTTTGCAGACTTTTTTTAAGTTACTTGTGGATTTAAGTTTGTGATTTGTCAACAAATATATTTTTACTAACACTTCTCTTTCTTTTTTATGAAAAGAAAAGTTTCGAATATTAATAGCGAAGTTAATTTTGCAGTCATCCAGTTTAACAAAATTACGCCATAACTTATTTTCTTAGATTTAAACAAAATTTGCATAAAAAAACTCAAAGAAATTTTGATTAAAAAATTTCTTCCCTTTAAAAGGTTAAAAAGTGTTTGGTGTTCACTCAAACTAAGTGTTTAGGGTAACTGAACGACCCCGACTTTTTTACACTTTTGATTCCCATGATGAAGCATAATTTGTTTTGTTTTTTTGCGGTTCTTAACAGAAATTCCAACTCATCAAACTGGACATCACCTTAACTTTACCCCTCTTTTGGTCATTTGAAATAATTACGGGTAAAAAAAAGAAATGTTACCCTAAGAACACTGTTTTGGCATGCTCGTTAAAAAATACACGAGTTTATCGTCCTGCTCGCATGAGATTTTGCTGTCGTGTCACCTTTTATTATTATTTTGTTTATTTTCATCATATTTTCAAAAGAAAATCAGCATCGCTAACTTGTCCGTATACCGCTCTTAAAATTTAATAGTCACTATGCGAATAAACCAATAGATCGATCGATATAGGAGGGTAGGTAATACCCTCCTATTTCTTTATAAAATAAAGTTAATAAGGTCAAAAATAAAAAAAAGTATATGGAATAATAAATATAGAATAAAAATAAATTGCTGCCAACCCGCGTCATTTTTTTCATAAAAAATGACGATAAACCCCTAAACAATAGTGAAAGATAAAGTCTTACATGGGACTAGTTGAACAAGGCTTGGACACTGTCTCCAGTTCAGCTTCCATAATTTCATTAAATCCACTATTCCCGACTGCTTTTGCAATCTAAAACAGAAATTAAACACACTCATAAACAACAAACACCACCTGGACCGACACCAATTCAAGTCTATTTTCAGATCAAATTAAAGGTGATAAAAAATATGTATCCAATGAATTTGGAAGATGTTTGAAAATAAAAGAAAAATTAAATTTGCAACTCAAAATATTTAGTTTAACAATGTTCTCATTATTTTTTCCTACATTTCAAGGTATTTACATTACATTCCAGGATGTTTTCAGACGAATCAAACAGTAGGGGCGTCGCTTTGTCAAATTTATTGAGGGGACAAAAGAAGTTAAAAAAAACTGTCGTTTGTCTGGAACGATGTTTTGAGCATGTTTTAGCAATGGAAATACACGGTCGCCAAATATAAAATGAAATAAATAAATTCAATACAACCAAGAATTTAAGATATTTTCTCAACTTCATATTCCAGGATTTTGAAAAATAATGACCAATTTTCAAGGATTTCTAGACAAATTTACAAAATTCCAGGGGTTTCCAGGGGATAGATCCCTATTCCAGTATTTTCAAGGGGCGTCCAGGATTTTCAAGGGAGTGAAGCCATGTCATTGTACAGTGGCGGATCTGGCCGAATTTCTGAGTGTCTT
>JAUKPT010004562.1:0-11012 GCA_032273505.1 Nanomia bijuga
TAAAACATTCGATACCAACTTTTTCACAGTTTTTGAGACATTTAGACATTTTTTACGAATAATGATTAGCTTATTAAATTCTTTGACGTTCTTTTTCATTTAAACCAAGTTGTACCATCTAAATTTGTTGCAGGCAGAAATGATTGCGCCTGCAGGCAACAGAAAATATTATCGACCACTGCCACAAGACTGTAAGGGGTCATTTAAAAGGGAGGTCATCGCAAAAATGGTAATTTTCGCACCCCTCTACTCTTGTCACTTATTTGGGTGACCTCCTCCCCTTCCCCGTTGACGTCCTTTATGAATGACCCCTAAATATACTACCTCACTCAATTGTAAATCAATTGTATGGTGTTATATATTGTTGTTCGTTCCATAGTTGATTTTACTTTGAATAAAATATCACCCGGTATATCATTCCAGTCAGAGTTTACTCTATTTGCAAAATTGAATATTCTGTAAAGCTTTGTTGCTTTATCACTGAGAATTTTGCATTTTTACCCCATCTATCCGGGGCATGATGAAAAACTGATGAGGATCAAGGTAACTAAATTGCAAAAATGTTTTAAGCAATCCTTATAGTCCATCTTTGTCGCTCTCCGCTGAATTCTTTCAGCATTTAGATGTCTTCTTTGTTGAAGTTCCCCCAGACAAGGTCGCATCACAAAAGACAGGTTACATTCGGTCTTGTCCATGCACACATAAGTTTTTTCATTCGACCTATGTATAAAGCTTTACACTTTTTATGTTTATCTTCTTTATTGAGTATTGCAGAAATGGACGCTTTTAATCAGCAAAATCACTCTTGGGATTACAGTTTAAACAAAAGGAACTCTATGAGATTTTTGAAGAAATAATAGGAATTCTATGAAATTTCTGAAGAAGCAATAGAAATTCTATGAGATTTCTGAAGAAGCAATAGAAATTCTATGAGATTTCTGAAGAAACAATAGAAATTCTATGAGATTTCTGAAGAAGCAATAGAAATTCTATGAGATTTCTAAAGAAACAATAGAAATTCTATGAAATTTCTGAAGAAACAAAAGAAATTCTATGAGATTGCTGAAGAAACAATAGAAATTCTATGAGATTTCTAAGGAATTCTATGAGATTTCTGAAGAAACAATAGGAATTCTATGAGATTTCTAAAGAAACAATAGGAATTCTATGAGATTTCTAAAGAAACAATAGGAATTCTATGAGATTTCTGAAGAAGCAATAGAAATTCTATGAGATTTCTGAAGAAGCAATAGAAATTCTTTGAGATTTCTGAAGAAACAATAGAAATTCTATGAGATTTCTGAAGAAACAATAGGAATTCTATGAGATTTCTGAAGAAACAATAGAAATTCTATGAGATTTCTAAAGAAACAATAAGAATTCTATGAGATTTCTGAAGAAACAATAAGAATTCTATGAGATTTCTGAAGAAGCAATATGAATTCTATGAGATTTCTGAAGAAGCAATAGGAATTCGTGTAAACTGAAACTTAAATGGTTGAAATAGCTGTGATTAGCCGTCACTTACCTCGGACGATGAAATCTTTGCGGAAGTGGACAGCAGGTGCTGATCGTTCTTTCATGATAAGTGGTTCATCGGCAGCCGGTGTAATTGCAACTGGTGCTTCTGGAATAGTGGATTTCTCAACTGCATTGTCAAATGCCTTAAGTGAATGATAAAAAAAAATTAAAAATGATATAGGGGAAATTTTATTTATTTTTAAAATTTGATTTTTATAATCCTTTAACATGAATTTTAGACCTATATAATAAATTTAAGTGCGTGTCCTATTTTCCAGTCAGATAAAGTTAATTTTACATTCGTCATGTATTATAGTTTTCTTGAAAAAAGATCTGAAAACATCATTTTTCGTAAATGAGTTCATCGATATTTATTCGTTACTAAAAGACAAACACTCTCATTTCACTTAATAAAAATCGAGATGTCCAACATTTGCTTTTGGAGTAATATCAACCCGAAAGCAATACCAGAGAAAAATATCGTTCTGTGCACTCACTGAATATTGCATCCCCTACGATCACGGACTACTAATCAACATGGACGTCCAACTCCCAAATACGGTAAAATAATGTGGAGGGCTATTAAACAAATGTGAGGTAAAGCTAGAGATATTTTTCCATGCGGTTTTTTGCGAAAGTTCGGAAAATTAGTTGGTATTTACATGAATGAAATCTCATTTGGTGAAATGTTGGTTAAATGTCCAAATTTGGATTAGGAATAAAAAGTGTTGAAAAATGACAATATGACTAAATTGTCACAAAATGAGCTTTAAATGCATATTGAACCAATAATAAGGTTAAAATTAAGACTAACAACTAATGAAATTAATAAAGAAAATCGTTTTTTGCAAAATATGTCATTTGGTGCATCAAAAAATGGTTAGTAGTCCGTGCTCAAATGCATGTTAAAATGTTTTTGGAAACATATATTTGAATACTCTTTCCTTCAGAGAAGTAAGAATGAAACTCTAGCGTCAATTGCGTATAGAAAACTAGGCGAGATGCTTGAGTAGGCAGAGACTATTTCCATTCTAGAACCTCCTACAAAAATATTGTCTGAAAGAACTATCGCTCTTAGCTCAAGTATGAACCACATCTCTAGAATTGTACATTGTCTAAATAACCTATTTTAATATTTGGCATTGATTATTCATTTTTAAATGTTTAGCAACAAGGAACAAATTTCTCATAACGCTTTCAGGGACAATACATGAATTTAAACAGTGGCACAAAAATAAAAGGGTTAAGTACCCTCTATTAAGAAATAATCAGCTTTTATAGAAATTGAAACCTGGAGGTTGGTGGTTTTTAATATAATTAATATTCTAGTCAACCCCAAATTCCATTGCCTACTGAGCTAAGGTAACGAGGACACTAGAGCTGCAAGTGTGTTTTTGTTTAAGGCTTGTGGAATTGTTTTTTTCTATGGAGCCCAAAAACCTGGTTACTGTTTACTGGTACAGTTGAGCATACTTTTCATTTAATATTTTTCAATTTTCAATTTTCAATTTTCATATTCTAGTTCTCAATTTTTAATTTTTCTATAATCTTTTAGCATCTTTTTCATTAACAAAAGTATCAAACCAAGAGACAAAAAAACAGAATTCCATAATTTACGCTAAATGAAAAGAAAAAGAACAGAATATACAAAATGGTAACATCCCATTTCTGATAACCAGTTAGGTTTCTCCAGCATTTTCTTAGAAAGTCATTCAGTTTTTTGAATCGAGAGAAAAGTTACTTTATTTTTGACAGATCTTCTTTTTGGCTACTTAGCTCGGTTTGTTTAGAAATATTTAGCGCCATGCAGAAGATAAAGTATTGAACCAAACAGGTTTAATACTTGTAGTGTCAGGTTGTATGAAATACCTGGCAAGACGTTCTCTTGATGTTTAGACAGATAACAAGCCAGAAAAAGATAAGATGTTAAGAGCTGTTTAATTGTGCAAAAATAGCAATGAATAAATAGCACACAAACTGATGTATTCTTAGTTAGGTATATTTATGAATAGCAGGAGCTAGAAAGGATTTAAAACGTAGGTAATTAGTGAAAATAGGGCCGCACCTACAACCTGCATGAGTTTGGACACTTGCTCTTGGCTCTTTTTTATTACATATCTCAATGATATTCAAACGATAAAACTTTTCTTCTTTCTTTACAACTCTTCATTAATTTTCAAATACTTTTCCAGTTACTTCCGAACTTTTCTTTCCATTCAACTGAGTGATAAACAGACAATGGAAAGACTGTCTGATTTTACCAGTAAGATAAAAAGTAAATTCATACCTTCGAATCAGTGAATGCTGTTGGTGCAGTAAAGGTTTCAATGGATGGAATCTCAGATTTCTTTTCGACTGGTGCCGGTTCTGGTGCTTGTGGGATGACCGACTTCGTTACCATACCCCCTTTATCATCTGTTGGGGCTGTAATTGCTCCTTTTGAGTTTGACGAGATTTGGGTATGGACATTGTCTGGGACAGGAATAGTAGATTTTGGGACGAGGAAGTCAGGTTGTGGGAATGCATTTGGTTGTTTGAAAGGATTTGGTGCTACTGGAATGATAGACTTGGCAACTTTATCTAGATAAGGGTTTCGGTAAGCAAGGTTTGGAAGAAAACTGGATCTTGGCTTGATGCCCAGTAATCTTCGTTTTGCGATGAAAGCTCGTGCTTGGACAGCTTTGATAGCAGCTATGGAATAAAACATTGTAAAGGATGAATCAGTGTTAAAAAGATATGAGTCGTTGCTACTGGGCTGTTTCTAGATATCTGTAACAAAATAAAGTAGACTTAAATACAGTCAGACATGAACGTTTTCTCTGCAATGTTTTCACTCCGCCCTCCCATCTAGAATATGTTATCGATTTCATTAAAAAATATCTTAGGTACACGCTGAAACAAGCGTGTATCTACTCCAGTTTTCCAAATATGTATTTTGCAAACCATGTCTTAAACATCTTACATTTCATGTTTATACAATATGCCTTTGAATTCATTCAGTTTGATTGCCCTCTTCAGCTACGTGTCTGAATGCAGTATGGTGAATTTCGTAAAATAAAAAGTGGTACATGAAGTACATTGGCATCCTTGATTGATACTTTATGTATTGATCAAGTACAAATATCAATATATTACCTTTGTAGCCTTCAGCATAAGCTCGTGCGATATCTGCAAATTTTGAATTGTAATTTGTCGAATCTCTTCTTTGCTTCTCTGTGATAGGTTTTCTCACTAAAATAGGTAAGTTTGATGAATCATGGATTAATGATATTTCTCCTTGAACTTTAGAATTTTAGCTTAAATTGCAATGGTGTTATTACGAAAATGCTCTATAATGATATTTTCTCAAAACATTTCTGTGATAACCAAGCCAATTTGTCATCATTCAGAACCCTAAAAGATAATTTAGCCATAATTTTACGATAGAGTTATTTGTCTTATATGGATAAACATATGAATGTATGATTCTTAGACTTCAAGAGGTGAAAAAAAAAATCATAAAGGGAAGAAATATACCTATAAAAGAAAAAGGAATTTTAAAAAAAATGTTACCTCCAGGCACTGGGGAAGCTCCAGGGGCAGCTATCTTTGTAGCTTGGATTAAGTCTTCAATATCACCTCCTAGATATGGTGCATGGCCTAAAATAATTATTGGAAAAAAATACTGGAAAAAAAAATCATTCATGTCATGCAACTTTGCATTACTTTGTCGATCTGCATACTTTCTAATCTTAGTGATCTTAGAAAGTTCCAAGTCGATTCCTTGACTAGAAGCCAATATGAAACACTTTCTGACCATTAAAAAACTACGAACCACTAACTAAGCATGAGCCATTTTCATGAAAAACTAATACTAGAAGCCAATTTCATTCTAATTTCGATTTATATTGTATTGTTCAGTAATTCATCTTTTCCTATTTTCTACATATTTTCCGGAAGAAAAGAGAGAATTTGCAGCACCTGGATGAGATATTTTTTTCGCCACTCAGTGCACCAGAACAAATCTTTATTTTCTTTTGGTTACACCGATCATTCTCTCGATGTTGAACCTTTTTAAAGCATATCAAAGCTATTTGACAATTTATTCTAATGACATTTTGTACAGTATAAAAGATTGTATTTTGAATGCGGTTATGCAAATTCGATAGACTCAAAATATTATTCTATGATCATGTAGAATCCTTTTACGGATATCTCAAGTTCAAAAGTCTGGGGACATAGCCTCCATACACTGGATTAGCTCTATCTCTATTTTTATGGATTAGTTTAGTTTAATTTGTGTTCAAATATCATTTTCAATATTAATTTTTTACGTTTTTTGTTTGTTTTTATTTTTCCACATGGGAATGGAAATTGCGAGGAAGGCAACTGTTAAGTCAACTTAATACTGAATTTTTCAATCAATAAAAATCACAAATCACAAGCAGCGAGATAAGACAGTCAAAAGTAAGAAAAAACTGAAAACTGAAAACTGAAAATGATATAGGTGTTATTCAATCAAAAAAAAATAGAAAAGAAATCTCAGATAGTGCTATTTCAGATTGAATAGAAACACCCTGGGTCACATATTTGACTTTCAAAAACAAAGACCATGGGTCACATATAGAAAAGTATATACTGATAGATGGTTTAATAAGGTTGTGATGCTGAAACGTATGAATAACTAATGAATGCGTTGAGTGGTAGTGAACGATTCGATACCAAGACATTGTATAGTGGCGTACAGACAAATCTCAGATTCATTTTTGTTTAAACATCACTCTCTCTTGAGATGTGATTTTATCTGCTTCGTTGTATAAATCTAAGACTAGAAGCTTTACGCATGTGTAGTTCTAATTGAATCGATAGATACTTTCCCTGCTGCATTTCTGTAAACATCAAAAGTGCTTTTTTCAAACTGAAAGCATTTTTTGATGGTTTTATCCTCTCTGTAAATACTCATTAAATTCCTATGAACATAAAAGATTTATCTGCTCCGTTTAAATCTTGTTTTATAGATGGGCATGCCATATTATACCATGAGTAATCTAGCCGAGCATGTGGTTTTCCACGAGTAAGTTAAAAGTCCCCTCTCTCAAAAAACTAAACCATCAATATTCTGTTTTAGACTTCGTTTGTTTTTTTAACAATACGATAGAGGTACCACACCGGGGAACTACAACCTTTTTTGTATGTACCCTGAGACGACATATTTTTTAGATTTACGGGGTAAGCAAGAGTATACACGTTACTATATGTTGCCATTTCAATATCAATTAAAAAGATATCACAAATACAAATATGCTTTTATCAAGACATCGACATTGCTCGATTATTCTTAACCACTATAAGGGATTGCCACCACATTCGTATTTTCAGACAAAAATTAATTCGATACATGGCGTACTATAATAACAGGCCTCTTCACTGTGCATAAAAATCTAGTTCAGTGCCTTCCGGTATTTCTTTTCACCTTATTTTTTCAGAGCAAGTTTATATTTTAAAATAATGTCTTTAGAATTAATTTTCAAACAAAATGGTTGACTCTACCTAGAATTATGAAGTACTACGGTTTTACAAAAGGATTGAAAAACTCGCAAAGTAATGAAAATTATGACTTCTTGTTTTATCAGCAGTTAGATGTTATCATGGTCTTTATGTGTGTCAAGTATCAAAAGAATCAGCCCTCTCTACAAGTGTGTTCACACTATAAGTATTTCGTGCAGTGAAGAGGCCTGTTATTATAGTACGCCATGATTCGTTTTGAATCCAATATCTCACATCATGACGTAGAGGTCATCGTACAATTTGTTCTCTACTTGATAACGCAGTAAGAAAACAGTAATTTTCTTAGGGTGTCCAGGATATACCTAATATTTTTCTGGGTAGTCTTTGATTAATTGTTTTCCACGGTATCCTTAAGTATCAATAGATTTCCTCTGGGTTTCCTACTGCACCTTACACTGAACACCTTGATATAACCTAATTTCTCTGTTTTAAAAGGTTAAAGAGTATATCTTTTGAGCATGGAATTCAAATTCAACCAAACATTTTGAGCCCAAATATAAATATATAAGTTACCATGATATACTACAGACATGACCTGATTTCCCCCTGCAGCAAATTCAATTCAGAGGGTGCGGCATGCGAAAAACTTGTTTCACACTTATTCATTAGCACAGAGTGCTTAGATTAGGGAAGTATGATTATTTCATTGTTATTGCAGAGTTTACCTAACATAATAACAAAAGAATGATCTTAAAAATGTGTAAAATGCCAAAAACATTTCAGTAAAATGATAAATTCTTAACCCCTTCAATAAGATGCACTTTTTACATAAATCAGTGTTATTTAGTTGTGTGTTTTTTAAAGCCACATAAAATCACCTTCATGAGAAATAGAAGAATCTTTTTTTTTTAATAGAAGAAATCATAAAGAAAAATATTTTGAGTTTCTGAATCGTGAAGTGTTGATTCGTGGCACAAAACACAAGCACTGTATTTGGTAACCAAAAAAGTGCCAATTTTCAGAAGTCCGTCGCTATAGGATACAGATATTCAAGATTTGCTATATATTTCATATGTATCTGCAACATCCGTTTTTAATTTGGTCATCAACAAGTATGTAGTCTATATCACTGTTAGATATAGGATTGACACTCTGTTTCATACCCATTGACCAATTGTTTTCAGCTATCTGTTTACCCATATTTAGATTGGGGTGGTAAATTCCCTCTTCGTACATATTTGGTTATTATAAAAATGGGTGTAGGCGCACCCAGAACATTACTTGCATCAAATTTAGTTTTACGCATTTCCTGAAAAATATTCACTTTGTTCTCAAATATCCTTTGTTGTGTGATTTTCATGCATTTTGAATTGTCTTTTCAAAGGGTTGGAGCTAGTTTTCGTGATTTTTAATCGTCTCAATTGTTTTTAACTGAATAAAGGAGTCTTGTCGAGGGGCATGTTGATATTAACATCTATGAGGAATTTGGAGTTTGGAAGTCCCATCGATTTGAGTCCTGTCTTTTTTCATGTACTTTCCATTCTTGTTTTACTTTACTTTTCTTTGTACTTTGATTGGCATTTTGAATAAATTTATATAAAAAGACAATAAATTTTTATTTTTTTTATTTTTACAAAACCATGATTGCAGAAAGGAGAAAAACCTCACACAGATATTAATGAGTTTCTTCACTCAATGTGTAAGCAGCTGAGACATTGAATCATCTTGGACTAAAAAGTAATACCTAGAACAGTCCCCTATTCACTCCAAGTACAAGACGGTTTTGCTCAAATATATGGCTGTTTTAAACTGCTAGACATTACCAATGAGTTCGCTAACAGTATATACATTTTAATTAAACTGCATATATCAATAGAAACAGTAAATTAAATATTCAACATGCATTTAAGGATAACCCTATAAATTACCCTTTAACCCTAAAACGTTATTATTGGGTTTTAAATATTTAGATTGCTTATTAAGGCATTGTTTGATAACTAATTAAACCATTTTTTTCTGAATTGTTGTCACAAAGTACAACTTTATTTTGCATCTTATTAACAAGTATTGTAAATACAAGCGTTCTTTTTATAAGAACACCTAAATGTCAGCTGAAGCTGGATGTTCTTATTTTTAAATCGTTTTTCAATCTCAGATGATCTTATAGCCTTTCTTAGAAAAACTTCAACGAAAAAGTCAAAATACCTTCAAAAATCATTAAATTTACCTTGTACTTACTTACCTTGTATCTTTATCTTGTATAAATGGAAATAGCTATTTCTTTTTTTCAGCCTGGACATGTTCCTAAGATGTTACGAGGTTCTTATTGAAGAAAAAACTGTATGTTCAGCCTCAAGAAACAATGGATAATAATGAAACTTGGCTTAATTGTGTAACCCTTAAGTCTTTGCGCATTCCGTTGTGACAATATTATTCCACTTTATCCGAATAAAACATTGGGCTCTAATGAAATAAAGTTCCAAAAGTCTTGTCACATTTCTGCTTACAACTATCTTTATTGTCAACATTTTTTTAGGAAAAATTGAAATTGATCTCTTCCATGGCCAGCTTAAGATATAGCCTTATTCTGTGTCGACAGAATTTCGGGTTTTTAAGAGTTCCCGTTATTTTTAAAGGCTAGTTATTGTATATCAGAGACAAAATTGACCGTAGAATCCAAATATTCATTTGCTGAGTCAAAACGAAAACTAGTTTTGGGGTTATAGACCCCTAAAAATCACAAAAAATCGATTAAGAGTCAGTACCTTAGTTCCTTAACTTAGAGTTGAATTTATACTGAGAGAAACATAAAAATTCATAAAATGCGTAATTACAAAAGAGTCATTATCAAGGAATTTAGCAACACTATTTTAAGAATTGAGTGTTTTGTATTTTTCCAATGTGAAAACTGTGATAATTTCCTTCAAAGGGTTTTAATCCAACTCTCAAAATTTATCAAAATTTGCATACTTCTTTGCCACGTAATTATTAATCAATACATACAATAAAATAGAATTTCAAATATTATTTCGCCGTATTTTGACCTTTTGGTAGATATGAGGAAAATCTGAACCCCTTGGAATTTCTGTTTCGTTTTTTCACGAATGTGTTGCAAATTATGTCTATATTATGCATACAAAACCAAAAGTTTATATTTAAAAAAGAAAATTAGTTACAGTCAATTAAAGTTTTCTATCGGCATAGAATAAGGCTATATCTTAAGCTGGCCATGATCTCTTCGAATAAAAAGATAAAAAATTGCCACTTTTGCCAGTTTTTACTGTATTACTGGCGAATGTGCAAGGTTCTATTGAGTTATATGACTAACCCTATCTCGCTAACCTTGTCTTAAGCGGCACTAATTACATGTCTCCGCCATGGTATATGACCAAAATTGCACGTTTTTTCAAATCTTTCGGACCATGAATATGATATCAAAGGAATAATTCTAGCAGATCAAACTAACCCTTTGTTCAGTACAAAGGGTCAAGAGCACAAAATAAACCATATGCCAATAATAAAGAAACTATCTATTTCAATCTCTATTTGGTTCTCTAATATCAATTATATACATTGGTTATGGCAATCTTTTTTATATTTCTTTGTTCACATTTTTAACTTTATATTTACATAGAGGTAACTACAGAAGAAATAGAAGTTCCTAGACAAATTTGTATTTGTATCAGATATCTCTACCCATGGTGTCAACTTGATTTTTACTTTTCTTATTCCTTTTTCGAAAAGAATGACAGCTTAAGGTGACAGCTCATGAAATGCACTTTATCGGGTGGGAAATCAATTGATACATTCAGAATTTCATGAAGAAATTATCATTCTTTTGAAAAAGTTGATATCATTCAGACTATTGATTTGCTTTTACGCATTGTTAAGGAATAGATTCAACAATTTTGCTAATTCAACATTTTGGCTTATTCAACATTTTGGCTTATTCAACATTTTGTCTGATTCAACATTTTGGCTGATTCAACATTTTGTCTGATTCA
>JAUKPT010004563.1:0-11011 GCA_032273505.1 Nanomia bijuga
CAAAAGATGAGTTGAAATTGTCTTCTTTTTAAGATAACGGAAGAACAAAAAATGATAAAGACTTGACATTTTGTAATAAGATACATTTAATGAAGATCTTTACATTCTGAGAAATTTTTTTAACAAGTATAAGTTTCCCGCATGTTTTAACCTTCTAAAAATATAAATAAAAGTGCTGTTTTCTCCCCCAATTTTTATTGAATTTTCTTTTTATTAACGAAAATGTTTACTAACTGATCAAAGATTACGTGTTTAAATTTTCGAGATTAGGGCTTTCCTCCAGCCCCATATTCTAGAAATCTGTCGGTGACATATTGGGCCTTATCTTAAGCAGGAATATCGTAAAAACAATTGAGGTAAAAATTACAATAACATGATACATTGATATTTTCCATTTTTTGCATTTTGATTCTGTTAATGCACGATTTTTCGCTATTTTTCCCCGAACCTTTTTTATTTTTGGTATGAGACACCTAACCGGTCATGTGTGTGAAGTTAATAATTTTATATCTTGCGCCGTTGTTGAGATATTTACCCATCCGTTGTAACATATCAGGCCGTATCCTTTAGCTGGCCATGGAATAACTATTTACAAACTATATTATATATAGACAATAGATTCTAAAATTATATATGCTAAAACACTTACATGGGAAAGAAAATTAAAAATCAGATTTGGCAATTAGTAAGTAATAGAAAAATAAATTTCTAACTTCACTTTTAATTCACTACGCGTAAAAGTTGAGGGATCTCTATTAACATATCTAGAAAAGAAATTCCAATTTTTTATGTATTTCCTGGTAATAGAATTCATTCCATAACGTGTAGTTGAGAAATGAGGAATGTAAAGACAGCCAAGTTTTGATATAGTTTCAATAGAATGAACTTCGTTAATTCTTGTGAAATAACCATCAAAAGATCGTGGAAGGCGCCCATTGCAATAATCAAACACAAAAAGACAATTTTGGATTTTGATTTGGTCCTCTAGATTTAGTATTTTGTTGTTTTCGTATATTGGATTAACATCTTCCTGAAAATCAGCAAAATTAATGATTCTTTGAGCTCTGTTTTGTTGTCTAAATATCTTTTCTGAGTTTACATTCTTAGTTTGACCCCAAATTTGGCATCCATAAGAAAGATGGGATGAAAATAAAGCAAAGTAAATTGATCTTAGTTCTTTTTCCTGAACAAAGTGGCGAATTTTCATAAGCATTCCGTTTGCTCTTTTTAGTTTTTTTGAAAGAACTTCACAGTGGTGCTTCCAGTTAAGTGTTGGATCTAAGAAAACTCCAAGGTATTTGATTATATGCAGAGCAATTTGATAAATCATATGTTAGAATATATAGGCTAAAGTCTTTTGGTAAGGTAAGGTAAGGTAGCCACTTTCAAATAGAACAGTCATGCATAACATAGATAATTTGTGGACTACAACAGCTACATTAAGTGTCTCGCTAGGTACCAACTGACTACCTAATTTCCCTCACAAGGCATGGGTTGATCTGACGGAGATCAGAATCAGATCATTTTTGAATGTTATTTAGCCTTCAATATATCAGAGTAGCCTAAACCGCTAGGCCATTTATCTATTTTGGAGCATTGCTATGAAATAGTAAATCCATACGCATACATTGATCTGTGGCAATAGGGCTGGTAGCTAAAATGCTGCTCAAAGACTTTTTTTAGACAAATAATCTGTGCACGCTGCATATAGGTGCATAACTTTTCTAATTACCCTTCCGTACTTCCGTAGTTGTATAGGCATTTTGTACGTGGTGATTTAAAAGATATTAAGCCTTAGGTGGTCAAACTGTCAAGAGAAGTGTTGGTTAACAAATGTAAATTTATATGTTAAGCTACAGAAAGTGGTCGATGCACCATTAATAGGATGGCTGGTATCAAAATAACAGCAGGAAAAAGGCCAACTTCGTAAGTGTAGCTCCTTTCTGCATGGTTATAGGGTACATGTGTGCTTCGATTTTAGATTTTTTTAGTCATTATAGGCTAACATAATAATAATATTCTTGACTTAGTCTTCACTTTCTTTATACTGATAGCCTCGTCAGGCATAAGTAGAATACACAAATTAAAAAAGAAAAACATGTCGATTTCTCCATATAAAAACACTTGAAAAGCCATTTACTTTTTTCTTCACCACTATTTTTATTAGATATCATTTCAATGGTGTTCGTGCTTGATAATCTTTCCCCTGTTAGTGGTACGTGATATGGTTCAAAATAAACGCTATCATTGAACGTATGAAATATCCGTGGGAAGATTTGTCGCCAAACCAAAACAACATCATGGCGTTCTAAGTGCTTGTATATTTATAGGAATACTCGTTAAAAATATCATTGTTGTCTCCTATTTTTAACTTTAAATGACAGTAAATTCGTGGTAGTTAGCATTATGGAATTTAAGGTGACTTTGCAGCAAAATATAACATTGGCCAACAGCAGAGGACGCTTATGAGGATGATAAAAGTTCTTTTCATCTATCTTTCCAGCATCAAAAAGGCAAAAAGTACTGTTCCAAAGGCCAAAGTAGACTCAAAACTTGTCAGAATAATAATCTAAACGAAGCTAGTTAAATAATTCTTTCATAAAGTTATGGATTTACTTGACACTTGACACAAGAGAAAATATTTTTTGAAAAAAATAATTCAACTAGAAAAGTAAGATTTTTTTAAAGAAAAAGACCTGTATCACCAATCATTTCTAAGTACCAGAATCATTTGTTTCATTATCTTTTTCCTAATAAAATTTTGGAAAAAGTCAGAGAAAAGAAAACGTATCTTTTTTTCTAACTGAATTGTTTCAATATTTCCAGAGGGAGCACTCCCTCTCCCGGATAAGATAGTGTTTTTTTTTAATTCTCATTTATTTATTTCTACGCCCACTTTTCTTTTCAATACCTTGGGTCACCTTTTAGAGAGGTTAGGTAAGGTTAGGTAAATAAAATAAAACAATAATTTACTGACAAAAATATTTCCTATAACTCATGTTGATAGCGATCAAATTATTTTTTTATAGAAATTCCTGGAACAAAACAAGATATAACGTTGATAGATACAACATAAACTAAATTTATTATTAGATTTGCTTTTAAGCCTTGAATACTATATCCTAGTGATCATATGACTTAGATGCATATTGTTTAATATACTATATTGTTGATTCAAATAATTTGAGATTGAAAATCATCAACGCAACGTTTAAGAATTCAGAAACACTGAGAGAAGTATAGAAGAAATGAAGAGACTGGATATCACAAAGAAATCTCTAAGTGGGTTGGTGATACAACAGGGCATTTTCTTTCCATTTCTCTCATATTACTCAGCCTTATTGTAGCAACACTATCATCTCGATCACAAAGATAGGCATCTGAAGATCGAGGTTTCGTATAAGGCCTCGATATTTTACGAACGCCAAAGCCTAATTTCCGCCTTGCCAATGATCGTACTTGTTTCTGCATGAAAATATATGTTATAGCGTCACAAAAGTCCGACACTCCATATGATATAGCACACGTCGCGTGAATTGTCTCTGATGCCTTCATGTCGAATATACGAAGAAAAAGTATGACGAGATCGGGAATAATAACGAATATTAGAAACGTCGTCGTGATGATGACGGCAATATGGAATTTCGACGCTCGAAAAGCTTTATACATGCTCTGAGCATGCACGACAACTGATTTTGATTGAAAGATTCTTGGCTGCGTTCGATATTCATTGAAAATGAAACAATAAGCAATGATAGAAATTGTTACGAATGTAAAGTCTAGAACCGGAAACACGTAAATCTGTACAATGTCTTGACAATTAATTTCCGTTAAGTTGTAGATTAACATTAATGTCACACAGAAAAGTCCTCCTAAAATCCATGTACACCATAAAATACGCCATGCTTTGCTTTTACACATGTAAATTGGATATTTCATATTAAGCCAAATACCTAAAAATTTGTCAATGGGTAGGTAGCACATGGTAAGGTATGTAACTAACGATACGCTTGAATAGATAATCCATTGATAATTCACCAGGACCTGTATTAACATGTACGTCTCAAGCCTTGTGTGTAATAGCCTCCTGGTAAACTCTAAAAAATTTATAAGAAATTCACAAATACTTATATTAATCAAATAAACCACTTGAACAGTGCGTCTACCATTTTTATACAAACAAACCAACAAATACCCACCAATAGCATGGATTGTGAAATTCACAACCGTAATGATAGTTAGAACAACGGTTAACGATAAAAACATTCTTCATTGAACATTCCAATAAGTTCTTTTCCAAAACATGACCTATTTTTTTCTTTTTTTGTCGTACCTTAAAGTTCCCTTAGACATCTGCCATTATGCCCCTACTATAATTGTCAAACGAATGCTATGTGTAATAATCATCAACGTGTTTTTAAGTGAATAATCTTCATGTCAATTAGGATAGTCGACAAAGCGTTATTATTCATTAACACTACTCAGAAGACAAACAAAAGTATTTTGTAACATCTACATGTGTTTTTGTTCGTATGTTTATTTGGATCTTAGCATAGCCTCAAACACAATTTTTCTCATTTAGTAGGGAACATTTTGATGAAAGAATATTTAAATAAGAATGTGCTAAAATGGTGTATCTGAATTTTGCACTTATATTTTGTTTGGATAACGATGAAAAAGGAAAAAGTAAGGTTTTGAATTTGAACATAAACAAACAATTCAAAATCTTGTTTTTTTATCAAAGTGAAATCTTTGAGGGAAATTTAAGGAAAAAAAGGTTAATTTTGCATTCCAAAATAATTTTTATATTTATTTCGCAGAATTTGTTCAAAATATTGATAATTGATAAGTGAATTTCTAATTGTTTTTTTGAATAGTTTTTATTTTCCAACATTTGAAGCTTTTGTCACCATATATGCTCTGTGACCACAGTTTTTTTATTTTGTTTTTCACTTTAAAACTCATCTTGAAAATGATGGATAATAAACATATGACTAAAAATATTTATTTAGTCAATAACTGCGTACACTACAGTAGGCATAAGGGTATCGAAAAAACACAAGGAAGAAATATTGCCTTGACAGGCACATAAAGAGGTATTATACCTAACCTTATATAAGATTCGATATTAAAAGAACAAATCCTGATGCACACCTCTGAATTCCAGAATTTCACAATAGATCAGTTAATGAACGTGTAAAGTAAGAAACTATATTGCTACAAATTGATTCAGCTAATGCCTTGAAGAGAAATAGAGTGGGATGTAGTCAAATAGTATCTTGATTCATTTAGTGGCTCATTTCGTAACATTTTTATATCAAAAATATAAAATCGTGTACGAAGGATGCGTACTGTGGTTTCGATAACATTTATTATTCATATTGAGATTTATAATATCTTGAAATATCATATAAATTCTGCTGTCAGCTTACTTAATATGTATTTTGCATGTATCACTGAATGCATAGGCTGGAGCAGAAAACTCCTATACCTTTCACTTTATTCAATTCTCTTTCTACTCTATGACAGCATTTTTGACTTTTGTCTGTAGGAGTGAAGTTCAAATAGAAAAAGAACTTGAACTGTAACTTTTTAAACAATGAAAATCTTATGCTAATTTTCGTCATTTCGTTCAAAACAAATAATGTCGCACATTAGTTTCTTATCGCAACAACAAGATTTAAACAGAAAAGTGAATAATTTCGTCGAACTTGTAAAAGAAGCTGAAACGAAAGATAACCTACCAAACTGGATTATTCTACTTTTAAAATCTTTTAAATTGTTATCGAGTGATTTTCAGAATGTAAACGATGAACTTTTTAATCAAACGATAAAATTGGACGAGAGAATACAGTCTCTCGAAGGAAAGGTTGCTTTACAAGAAACAGTAACAGAACAGTTAAAGAATGATCGAGATCTACAACAGCTACATATACAAAATCTTGAAAAGAAAATGGAGGAATCGATTAAAGTAATGAAGGTTTTATTACAAGAAAATGGAGACAAGGAGATTGATAATAAAACATGGATATTTGACCGTTGGTTAAGTCAACAAAATAACGAAAAAGAATGATAACTAGATTCGTAACTTTTTTTATTTGTTAATCGTTTACTTTTATGGATTGCTGAACGGAAAAATGAAATAGTGTATCTTAGAAGAACATAGACATCATTGCAATAATCGACTTTTTTTATTGAAGATTTGATACTGAAAACATTTGTGTCCCTCTAAAGTTATCTGGCACCATTCCGATCATTCCGGTGCTATTATTATTACAATTGATTATACAAGTTTTGAAACATTGGAATGAATGAAACGGTTCCAAATGAACATACTGAGCAATAATACTAAACATGTTTGATTCTGATAGTTATAGAATCAAAAATTTAGATCTCTGTTTGTTCTCATAATTCAAGTGGCGATTCTACGGTGGGGCACGAGGGGGCGGTCGCCCTCCCCTGGATTTTCTCTTGCCCCAGCTTTGCCTCCCCGCCCCGATAATTTTTTCTTTCTGATTTTTTTCATATATTAAAATAAATAGATAAGTTTTTCTTTTCCATCTTTTAAAATGTTTTCATTATACTAAATGACTCTCTCCACAACACATTCTCAATAGCGACAGCTGATGTTATTAACGTGTAGAATTTTCCCATTGTTATAAGAATATTATCCCCCTTCAAATAACTTTCAAGAGGCTTGATTTAGCCAATCTAGAGCGGCCGATTTTCAAAATTTTCTTGAACGACGGCGCCAACCATGGTGGCGCCTCCTTAGTCACGAAATTAAATTTTCTTAGCTCCCCCGACCCACAACATGAAGGCTAGCTGCTTACTTTAGTTATGTATTGATATTTTGCACAAATTCTCTCTCGTTTGAAAGGAATATTTCTTGCCCCTAAAGACCCTAAAGTCTATTCTTCATCCATCTCGAAATTGTCGATCCAAAGTAATAGTTGCAAATACAGGGTGACTCTAAGCCAGTTAATGGTTAATGGTTAGAAGTTTGCACTTATGATGGAACAGTCACGCACAAACTCTTTAGGAGCTTATCAAGGCAATGACTCAAGTCCCACTTAGTGTTTCGTCAGCTACCAACTAATAAAATGGCTATTGATTGGTTTTTATAACCCTGATAAATCACTCACACCGAAGAATATTTCAGTTCTGGAAAAGAATCTTTCTCGTTATCTACCTAAGTATAATAACATTTTGATTTTGGGTGATTTCAATGCAGAGTTAAGTGATGAAACCATGGCCACGTTCCCCTCCATTTTTCATTTGAAAAGCCTAATAAATACTCCAACCTGTTTCAAGAGCATCAATAATCTATCTTGTTCTTACCAACAAACCAAGATCATTTCAAAACTCATCAGTTCTCGAGACAGGTCTCTCGTATTTTCATCTCTTAACTTTGACCCTCGTAAAGACAAATTTTAGAAAAATGCCGCCTCGAATTATTAAATATAGAGATTTCAAAAGATATTCTATCGAGGCTTTTCAGAAAAACTTAGTTGATTATCTAAGTAATATTGACCTTACATTGCTATCTAACGACGATTTTTATTCTGTTCTTATGCAACTAGTAGACCATCATGCTCCGATCAAGACCAAATACCAAAGAGATAATGACCAACCGTTTATGAATAAACAACTAAGGAAAGAACACATGAAAAGAACAATGTTAAGAAATAAATTTCGTAGACACTGAGTAGAATCATCTTGCTTTCAAAAAGCAGCGTAATTTATATGTAAAACTTTTGAGAGATACTAAAAAGTCATATTTTGGGCAACTGAAAAAGTTTTGGAAGTCTGTTGAACCTCTCTTCTCCAACAAAACCTTGTCATTAGATAATATAATTTTCACTGAAGGCACTGCTATAATCACTGACCCTGAAGCTGTTGCTGAAATTTTTGGATCCTTTTTCTCTAATGCTGTCAAAAACCTAATCATTGAAAATATCGAAATTCCAAAAAATGGAATTTCTTCTCAAAATCTAGTTGATCCTATTGATATAGCTATTGAGAAATATAAAAATCATCCTTCAGTTGTAAAAATTAAGCAGGTTTATCCATGCGATGAGAAATTTACTTTTCAAAAGATAACCTTGAAGGAGGTAACTAAAGAAGTTAACAATCTTTCTGTTACTAAAGCATCTCCTATTGACTCTGTTCCAACAAAAATCATAAAGAATCATACTGAGATCATCAGCCCAAAAATCAAAGTGGACTTCAATAACGCAGTAGTATTTTTCCACAAAACTTAAAACTGGCTGATGTTAATCCTATATTCAAAAAAGATAACAGACATCTGAAAGGTTATTATAGACCAGTTAGTTTTTTGTCATCTATGTCAAAAATCTTTGAAAGATTGATGCGTACACAGATTAATAAGTATATGGAAGACAAACTTTCTATTTTTCTTTGCGGTTTTCGTAAAGGAATGAGTGCGCAAAATTGTCGACTATACCTTATCACTAAATGGAAATCGTCGTTTGATAGATCCTCTAAATGTGGTATTCTATTCACTGATTTATCTAAGGCCTTCGATTGCCTTTAACATGAGCTACTGATTGCTAAACTAGACTCATACGGTTTCGATCGTTCCTCGCTTAAATTGATATACAGTTATCTAAGCGATAGGTTCCAAAGAATTTAGCTCATGGTTTTAGATTCTCACAGGCGTTCCGCAAAGATCAATCTTGGGACCAGATCTCTTCTATTTTAATTCAAATGATTTGTTTCTGTTTCTACTCCTAGATATTTGTAACTTTGCCGATGACAACTCATCATTTTTAATTGCCCCTGATATACCTTCAGTTATAACGCAACTAACACGTGAGTCAGAACTGCTTCTTAATTGGATTAGAAATAATCATCTTAAAGCCAATCCGGAAAAATTCCACCTTGTCTTGAGCGATAAAGATGCATCCATCTCCATAGGAGTTGCTGATTTAGATAACAAAAATGAGCAAATTGCTAAACTACTCCTCGGTATTAAAATGGATAATAAATTGACTTTTGATGAACACGTAAATGATGCCTTAAAGCTAGCCAAAAACTCAACGCCCTAGCCAGAGTTAGAAATTTTATGTGCTTAAAACAAAGTAAAATCCTAATGAAAACTTTCATTCTTTCTCATTTTGGCCATTACCCACTTGTTTGGATGATGCACAGTAGATCTTTAAACAATAGAATTAACAGAATTCATGAACTTCGTTTAGTTTAAAAAGATTTGAAGAACTACTTAAAAAAGATAACTCTTACACAATTCATGAACGTAATGTTCAAACTCTGGCAATAGGACTTTATAAAGTTGTAAATCGTGGACCATATTTTTCCATTAAAAGACACAGTGAAATATCCCAATGAGAATATTTTCGTGACCATGAATACTAAAACTGTATCTTGGGGTAGTGAAAGTTTGGCCAATCTCGGACCAAAGATTTGGAAAATAATTACCAAAGAGATAAAAGGCACGCCTAATCTATTTCTTTTTAAAAAGAAAATTCGAATGTGGAAACCAAATCATTCACCTTGTAGATTATGCAAAATTTATGTATTGGGTCTAGGTTTTGTATGACTTTTGATTTCAACTTTTTACTAATATGTTTTCATTTTATATCTCGTTTTATTTTACTTTTATTTTCTTTAGTTACCTTTTTTTCTTTGTGTGATTATTAAATAAATATTTTAGATTTTTAACGGATTAGTTTGTGTAAATAAGTAATTTTATATTACTTGATGTGTACCAACTTTAAATAAATTGATAATAATAAATAATAACATTATTGATTTAGAAGCAAGACATATCTGATGTCAGACGAAGAAAGCGTGCAGCAAATATATTGTCGTAGCTCCCCCAAACTAGTTCCTTACTATGCGGCTGTGAAAGACCGAATGAAGCCCTTGTGCACGTCTCATTTTTATACTGCTTTCCTTGTCATTAAAATTAATTAAGAAATATTTAACCAATCAAAATTTCCTTGTGTCAATACATTCTTTGTATCTAGAAACGTGTATTATATGATTTTCTTTTACTCTTTTGCATCAGTATTAAGTAATTAACTAAAGTCATCATCGTGTAAAATGTAAAAAATATATATTCTTTTTGTTTTCTACTATGTAACATTTTTTTGTTGTGTGTAACATTTATTTTAATGTTACATAGTAGCTATAACATTACAAATGTCACGCAGTAATTTCGCGCAGTAATTTCGCGTAATTTCACGCAGCATTTCACGAAGATTGTAGCAATGATGTTGAAATTGTCAAAACAGGATTATTTGGAAACAATTGGTGATAAGCTGAATGATTCCAACACCCCACAAAAACTGTACTGGAAAATTGTATCTAGGGTTTTGAATAAATGCAAAATCATCGTTGATTCCACCATTTCTAATTGATAATGAATTTGTTACTAACTGTAAAGAAAAGGCAACAAAGTTCAATATCTTCTTCTCAAATTAGTGCAAATTTATTTGTAACGGTAGTATCCTCCCTCTTTTTCAGTATTCGACTCTTCATACAAGACGATAAGATTATTTCCTTACTTTGCAATATAAAACCACATAAATCAAACGGGCCTAACATGATAACTGGGTAAATGCTTCGCATATGTGACATTTCAATTGTCCTTCCTCTTAAGCTTAATTTTTGCAGCATTCTTAAAACTGGAAAGTATCCAACTGTTTGGAAACAAGCGAATGTAACTCCTGCATTCAAGAAGAACAATAAACAGTCCCTTAACAATTACAATTACAATTATTTGAAAAAATTGTATTTGAACAATTATATTCTTATTTTTAAATAGTAACGATCTCATCACAAGTAATCAGTCTGGCTTTAGACCCGGCAACTCGACAACTAACCAACTTGTCTTTCTTACTAATGAAATTCACGAGTGCTTTGATCATAAAAATTCAATTGAAGTAAGAGCTATTTTTTGGATATTTCTAAGGCCTTGATAAAGTCTGGCACGATGGATTACTTTTCAAACTAAAGCAAAATGGCA
>JAUKPT010004564.1:0-11011 GCA_032273505.1 Nanomia bijuga
ATCAATAAAAATTGGGGGAGAAAACAGCACTTTTATTTATATTTTTAGAAGGTTAAAACATGCGGAAAACTTATACTGGTTAAACAATTTTCTCAGAATGTAAAGATCTTCATTAAATGTATCTAATTACAGGACTTTTTCATCAGAAGTAAGAAGTCCATAGTGACTACATTCTACCAAAACTAGAACTTGAAAAAAGTAAAATCGACTAAGCTACAGGCAGCGAAAGAAAATTTGGCAAAACCTCATTATTTCCAACATATATCATTCATTCAAAATAAAAACCAGTTTGATCTTGATCCTTTATCATCATTAAAAGGATCTGAAAGTTAGGGGTTCTACAGATTGATAGAACTTGAGATATTAGAATCTTATCGGTGACATATCGAGCCTTATCTTAAGCTTGCCATGGTATACATTACAAAATGAAGAATTCATATTACCATATATACTTTATTTTGTTTTAAGTTTTACTTTAGTTAGAATTTTTTATGACGATATTTGTTTAGATTCTAATTCGTTCGTGTAAATCCATGATGAGGAAATAAGGGGAGTTAACGACATTTTTAAGGGTTGACTGACGTTTTCTTTAATTACTCAAGTACGACTAGGTTAAATGACTTGAAATTTGCAGGAAGTAAAGATACAATATATACACGTGTGCTGTTAAAAATTCAAGATAAAAAGTAGAAAAACATATGAGTTATTGCCCACAATGTTAAAATTTGCTAACGCCCCTAGATAAATAATAAATTACACAAGTTAAAATGTTCAATACAAAATCTTAAAAAGTAGGAGAAGATCACAAATCAAACAGTTTTTTCCAGAATTGCTTGTGAAGTCTCAACTCGATTTTCGGTAAGATATCCGGCCATGTATAGAGAAGGTCATTATCACAGTAGTGAAATAGGGAATTTATGAGAAATTTTGAAAATGATTTTTTTTGCGATCTTAAGTCCGTGTATCAATGAATGAAATCTATGAAACAATGCTGTTGTTTTAAGTGTATGATAATCTATTGATGAGAACCTAATTAACCGTGAAAAAAAATAAGGGGCAAAGATTAACGATTTCGGTTTGAAATGTTTTACTTTCATGAAATGATTTATTTTACAAAATAAAGCTTGTTTCAGAATAAAATACCGCGCGATTCTATCATTTATGTATTTTTTTCGCAGCATTTTCTATCAGTTCAGAGGAAATTATAATATATTTGAACGTTTTACATTAGAAAAGTAGTATCTGCAACCACCATAGGGGTACACATACCTGTACAGAAATGTAATCGGATCGAGAAGTATTGACTTATAATTTTCAAAGAAATGCAGAATTCCTAAAGAAGAGAAGATGTAAGCAACATTCTCAACAGATTAGCTAGGTGGGGGAAAGAATGCGTTACTTCCCTTTGCAGAGATGAGTCTCGGTCAGATTAAATCTGATTTCAGATTATTTCATCTTTGATCCATCTGAAAATTCTGTAAGGGTACTCCCTTCTTACAGATTTCTGAATATCTGTGGACAACAATTCTGTACGGGTACTCCCTTACAGATTAAAATGGTTCAGAATGGCTGAATTTGGGGGTATTTGAGGGCAAAATTCTGAAATTTCCCATAAACACCCCAGCTGATGTCTTTGCGCTGACGGCGTTCGACCTCGACCGACTTCGTCAGTCGATTACTCGCTCCGCTCGTAGTAAAAATCTTTCAGATTATTTTTTCTTTCCCTGGACTCATCTCTGCCTTTGTTTTGTCAATCACAAGTTCAAGTTCACAGACTTGATTCAAATAAAACTTCAATAATAAGGCTGAAGATTGTCAGACAACATTTAGTTTTTCATGGTAATAGTCGCCATTATTAAATAGAAAAGTCTGATTTTACAATCTTATTGTGGAGATTATTTATGGAGATTATAGTAATAGCAAATAGAGTTATTTAAGCCAATTTGGGAAATTTTTCGCTCATTGGTTGTGGAAATAATGACTCATTCGTTTCTGAACAAATCACTGATTTTAACGTACAGTGCTATATGCTTTTTTTTCTTCTTTTGTATACCCAACGATATGGTTACTAACCATACTCATGCCGATTTTTATTGAGAAAGAGCCATCCGTTCGAAAGAAAAATGACGAATTATAAAATGAAAAAAACTTTTTTTGACTGAGTCTGATTGTCTGATTGCTAAAGCTTTAACAGTTATAAATAGTACTTTGAAAGAGATTCTGTCTTTAACCCTTAATCAATGATATTCCCTGATAAGAGTAGAAATTGAACGGTTATCAAATCTATTTGTTTTCGAGACAAGTATATTAACAGAGGTTCCCTCAGGAGGGCAGATGACCAAACACTCAGTTTTATCAGCATTAAGGCGTTTGAAATAGTCATTCATCCATTGATAAGCTGGAAACATTGACTAACCTTATCCACAATAGTCAAAACTTGGAAAAAAGGTATAAATGGGATACTAAGTTGATGATCATCTGCATAACCAACTACATTCACACGTAAGGATTTAATAACTTGGTAGAAGGATCTAATCTAAATGTTGAACAGTATTGGACCTAATACAGAGCCTTGTGATACTCTATATAGAAGTGTTTCACTAGAGGAATAGTCGTTGCCTATTTTTACTTTCAGCGCCCTTCTTCATAAGTTGGATCTGAACCACTTTAATGCTTTACCTGTAATACCAATTTCAAACTGTAGAATATTAAGGAGTTTTTTGGTGGTCAACCGTATCAAAGGCAGCGCTAAGATCTAACAACATCAATATGGTGGCTATTAACATTTCAGTTGAGTGATGTTTTTTGTAACCATATTGTTCTTCAGATTGCAATTTGTTTTCGATCATATATTTTTCTATTTGAATGGCTACTACCCTTTCTATCAATTTGCTTACAAATAGAAGGTTCGATACAGGCATATGTTTCTTTAATACATCAGTATTTATGATATCATCCATGTCTTTAATTAATGGAATAAAAATGGCATCTTTCAGGCATTCCATTGAGCCTTCAGCAATTGATAGATTCACTAACTCGGCCCAAATAGGTATAAATGTCTCAAGATTAGCTTGAAGAAGTTTAGTAGGTATTATATCATCAGGTGAGCAATTGATTCATTTATTCATCATTATCGGTTTAATCTCATCACAGTTAGTAGGGTTCAAATTGATGAAAATTGCAATTCAAAGTAGCAGATGGTCTGGCCCTAGGTGAATAAGGTGTGAAGGATTGACGTATTTTAGAAATTTTATCCTTGAAAAATATATTAAATCTTTCTGACAGTTCTTTAGTTGAGTCATGTTCAGGAAGTATAGATGTCTTTTTATTATCAGTCAACGTATTGTGACATCAGTGTAAGGATTTAATGTCTCCATTGGGTTCTTCGAATTTTCTTCGAGAAATATGCTTTTTTCTTTTCACGGGCTAAAGCTGTAGTGGCTTTTCGGAAGTTAATGAATTCATTCTTATGTACATCAGATTTAGTTGTTTTATAAAGCTTTTCTTCTCTGGACACGAAGTTGTCTATAATCTTCATCAAGCCAAGGTGCTGATTTTACAATCTTATTGTGGAGATTATTTATGGAGATTATAGTAATAGCAAATAATGTTATTTAAGCCAATTTGGGAAATTTTTCGCTCATTGGTTGTGGAAATAATGACTCATTCGTTTCTGAACAAATCACTGATTTTAACGTACAGTGCTATATGCTTTTTTTTCTTCTTTTGTATACCCAACGATATGGTTACTAACCATACTCATGCCGATTTTTATTGAGAAAGAGCCATCCGTTCGAAAGAAAAATGACGAATTATAAAATGAAAAAAACTTTTTTTGACTGAGTCTGATTGTCTGATTGCTAAAGCTTTAACAGTTATAAATAGTACTTTGAAAGAGATTCTGTCTTTAACCCTTAATCAATGATATTCCCTGATAAGAGTAGAAATTGAACGGTTATCAAATCTATTTGTTTTCGAGACAAGTATATTAACAGAGGTTCCCTCAGGAGGGCAGATGACCAAACACTCAGTTTTATCAGCATTAAGGCGTTTGAAATAGTCATTCATCCATTGATAAGCTGGAAACATTGACTAACCTTATCCACAATAGTCAAAACTTGGAAAAAAGGTATAAATGGGATACTAAGTTGATGATCATCTGCATAACCAACTACATTCACACGTAAGGATTTAATAACTCCGTAGAAGGATCTAATGTAAATGTTGAACAGTATTGGTCCCAATACAGAGCCTTGTGGTACTCCATATAGAAGTGTTTCACTGGAGGAATAGTCGTTGCCTATGTTTACCTTAAGCGTTCTTCTACATAAGTAGGATCTGAACCACTTTATTGCTTTACCTGTAATACCAATTTCAAACTGTAGAATATTAAGGAATTTTTGGTGGTCAACCGTATCAAAGACAGCTAACAATATCAATAGGGTGGCTGAATAGGGTGGCAGTAAATCATTAACTACCTTAACCCTAAACGTGCTGGGCTATTTTAGGTTGCTTCAAACCTGGGGAGGGCACTTAGTGCCCCCCTCTCTAAAATCCGGAAAAATTGTTCAATTAATATAAACCTTGGCAGACATAGAGTACATCTTATATTCTACCGGAAAATCAAAAAATACTTGGCGCCATTATTTTGCTTTCGTCATATGGAAATAATCACTTTTGATAGTTTTGGCACTCAAATGAAATTTGGCTTGGGACTTGGAAAAATTTGAAAAATAAAATTGAATCCGTAAATTGGCTGACTAAAGGGTCTGACTAATTGTCAATAATTGCGAAAAAAAAAATGTTCGATTTTTTTTTCGCACAAAGCTAGATAAATTTTAGGGAAAGTCAGAAGATTTCGGCTAAAAACCCCTTTCGGTTGAAAAGTTATGGCCAGAAAACTAACAGGGGGCACTTTGTCCCTCCCCAGTACGTTTAGGGTTAACCATTAACATTTCAGTTGAGTGATGTTTTTTGAAACCATATTGTTCTTCAGATTGCAAGTTGTTTTTGATCATATATTTGAATGGCCACTACCCTTTCTATCAATTTGCTTACAAAGAATAGAATAGAATAGTATGTATTTCTGGTTAAAAAGGCAAAATAAAAGCCTGAAGATACCAGACTCAACCATTAAATGGTGATTTAAACAGGTCTCCTTGCCAGTGGTTGTCGATCGCGTTTTTAAAACTGCTGATGGAATTTGTGTCGATGGAGCTTTTTGGTAAGGCGTTCCAGTCATTAATAACTCGGTTGCTAAAAACGTTGATACTTGCCAGTTTAGTGGCTATCTTTTTTACTATTTTTCTGTTGTGTCCTCGCGATGTTCTGCCGCTTTCCTTAAATAAATCACATGATTTTATTTTTAATTTATTTTTCATAATCTTATATGCAAAGATCATATCACCCCGTCGGCGTCAATGCTGCAAGGAAGGAAGATTGAGATGTCTTAATCGATCTGTAAAATCTAGATGGCTCAAGTTTGGCACTATTTTCGTTGCTCTTCTGCAGTTTGCTTGTGAAAAATGACTTAAGATTTAAACAAAATCAAAAATCTAGAGCATAATCTTTTGTTACTTTCCTATGGTGTGTATACGACTATGCAAAGAATAAATCGTGCACATTTTTTAAACTCTTTTTTTCGTTTTAGTTAATCATGAGCAAGTACCAAAGTCATCTCAGTAATTACCTTCATCACTGTTGGCAATCATGGTATTAGGGACCCTTAGGATTGTTTTACTGTCGGGGACTTATATTTTCAACAGCAAATTTAACTATTCTGCAAACAGTAGTTCAAACTTTTGTAATCTAAAGTTTTTTATAGAATTTTTTGATTCGTTTATGATTTTCAAGTCAACAGAAGATTACAAACTTTGGCAATTTTGAATCGTAGCAGATCAGATATTCAAGAAATAAAATTGATTTACCTTCGTTAATATTTCTTTTCAATACTCAATTTTGAATTCTTAAATATATTTTTAAACTTAATTCTTTCCATTGATGAAATCCACATTAAAAAGTGAGAATCAAAAAGTCCTTACGATCATAAATTACTGCTAAAACGAGCTATATCATCACGAACATCATCGAGCAAGGTATAGAAGCTGTGCTCACACAACTCTCACTTTACTATATAAATCGAGGTATCTTATTTGAGCTTAACAAATATTAAAAAATTTCCTTCACTTTTTGAAGCTTTCATTTAAATGTTATGTTTGCATGTTTGAAAAAAAAACGAGTAAACATGTCTTTTGGTCAATAAACAAGTTCTGGCATACCCCTACTTTCTCTTGTGAAGTAAAGTTGAGTACACTTATGAACTTGCTATGAACAGTTTAAATCATCTTCTGACACGTGCAGATTATTCATACCAAGGACATACATTTGGAACCTCTTCCGCACTGCCATTTATCTGTATCTGAAAAGTTTTAATAAACCATCTGTATCCGAAATGACCTAATAATGAAAAATTAAAGAAAAAGAATATATTGAATTCAATTGATTGATGAATTCGAGAATTTATGTTGCAATATTTCTTAGATTAGTATCGTTTTGATACCCCAATGTTTCGCTTAACATGATAGACACTCTTTACTAGAAAAAATGATTTCAAAAGAATGAGACTGAATATTTCGAAAACGTCTAGAACAAATTAAGACTATGCAAAGATAGACAAAACACAAGGTCGTGAATAAGGTCGTGCTTAATTAAGAAGGAAAAATATTCCATGCAGATAAAGACATGACAAATATGCTATCCCATTTATTTAGCTGGCCTTTCAACAGCTATTTTGGAGATTCAATTATATTCCTTGGAAACACCATTTCTATCAGTGATAGTATCACATGAAAGAACAAATTAAGAACATGAGAGCAAAACGATTCTCAATAGAAAGAAATTAAAAGTTGTTTTACCCCTTATTATATTGGGCTCTAGAGAGAGCTATAATACAGAGTGCCTTCCTTCCTCTCTGAAATCATGCTATTGAGCTATAATTTGGTGGACTTTGATATGCTTTACCATACCAAAAAAACTATAAAGATGGCACCTGGTTCATTATTCTGCTGACATCAGCATTTTTTTTTGATAAATTTATAGAAAAAAATGACGTCATTAACTCCAAATTCGATGAAATTTAGTGAATATGTTTCTGAAGAAATCAGCATCATATCGTTTTCCAAACGAAAGATACCTGGTGTTCTGTGTTTGTTAAAAATGGTTGAAAATATAGGGAAATTGTACCCTTCACCGACAAAAGTCACATAAATTCCGACAAGAGGGTCCAATTGACCTGAAATTTCGCGAAAAGATGTTGAACTTTCACTCCAAAACTCAACACGTTATATGAATTTTGATTAATATGGTGAATATTAACAGAAAAGTGAAAGTTTGTAGAATATAGTAATCGAGCCACAGTGAGCCACAAAATGGAATAATGATTAAAAATGCGGAAGATTTGTTAAGATTTTGTTCATTTTACGAAGAAAATGCATGAATTTGTTTAAATTTGACAATCTTCTTCAAAACCCTGTGGCTCGTGTGGCTTGGTTCGAGTTTTTTTCTTTTTTTGGGTGGGGGAAGGGGCAGGTTTACTACCGAAATTTAAGACTGATTGAAGGGTAAGTTTCATTTTAGAAGTTGAGACCACCACTTTTGGAATCCGCCTAAATGGTCCTACTTTGAATTAGAATTCCCTTGAATTGAAAAACTTATTCTTCATGCGGTTTTTTTGCAAAATCTGAAAAAGAGATAAACAAAATTTGTTCACCTGAAGAGAGTTCTGTATCTAGGTATATTTTCTTATATTCAATTGTTCCAGGTAGAATTAACATTTTGAAGACTTTCTACGTTACCTTCAAATTCTCTTCACTCGACTTAGTGCAGACACAAGTCTGAAACAAATATCTGCGAAAAAAAAAATTCAAAAAAATTGACCTTCGATGTCATAATTATGCATACATTTTGTTGTGGTAATTAATAACAACCCGATTATCGATTACCCATCACATTTTGAAGTATTATTCATATTATTTGCTGATTATGGAAAATGTTGCACTAAAGAAATACTGTTTGTTGTTGTTTTTTTGCACCTTTTTGCCAATAACTTATGAAATAATTAACCGCTTTATTGGTCGACCCCTCGCTGAAAAGATAATTTTATGTTTTTGCTAGTGGTTTATAATTTATTGTTTTTTTATCCTTAGAAAAAATGACCTAAACCTATTGCCAGCCTTGGCAAAATTGTCATGTAGTTTTTAACAGCCAATCAGTAACTTACCTGCGGTTCAAACTTTCTTTATGTAGCACTCACACATTTTCTAACTTCTCTATGCACTTTATTCTTATAGACGCAAGGATCACTAATCCATCAATATTAAACAGTGTTTTAAAAATCTAACTTCTTCATTTAAGGATTTGATCATTTGAATGTATAGGATGATGAACTATATGATACTTGTTGATGAGCCTTTACAAACACCATGTTATAACAATTATAGCACTTCTCAAAATAAGTTTCGTACTTTTATATATCACTTATGTATTACTACCAGATTCTCAATCCTCTTTCTTCTATTTACTTTCTCATCAATTAAAAGAATATAAAGTTTGATTTTTGGTCAAATTAAAGCATATAGTCTGTATCAAAATAAGATGCACTTTCCACATAAATGAGTTTATTATAGCCATTTTAAATACTTTTCGATAGTTAATGCACCACAAGGGAACACTTGTGGCGGACTAATTCAGTGATTGATATGATTAAATTTCGGGGATCCTGTAACCTAACCACTAAGCCAACGCATATACGATTTTTGGCCAAATTAAGGCCTAATTTGCACTAATTAGGCAAAAAGATTTAACTATTCATGATATGAACCCTTTAGTTAATTGGCCCTATAATTTGTCATTGCCAAATCGTACATTGTAAGGCAAATATAAGTATCCCAATCCCTCCTCCTTGTGCACAGAAGATTTGGAGCTACCACAATGCAAATACAGGTGCTATCCAAAGAAGAAGCCTTTCGAACTTTGCATGGGAACAACAGCTGGTAATGATGTTGACTGGTAAGTCGACTTTCAACCAAACTGTCCTCAACGTAATGACAATTTTTATACCAACAAAAATAAAAAGATTTAACCTGAGGGTCCCCGCTTGGATTGGTAAATAATTAAAAAGAAAACTTCACAAGAAAAACAGGCTATAAAATAATTACAAGAAACATGGCTATAAGGATGAAGATAAAGTTCGGTTAGAGGCATTTCGTGGGGAATGTATCATTGATGTCAACAATGCCATCAAAGACTATCTTAAGAAAATTGGTGATAAGCTTAATGACTCCAAAACCTCGCAAAAAATGTACTGGAAAATTGTATCTAGTTTTTTGAATAGATGTAAAACTTCTCTGATGCCGCCATTGTTAATTAATAATGATTGTGTCACTGACTGCAAGGAAAAGGCAAGAAAGTTAAACATCTTTTTTTCTAATCAGTGCAGGATTATCCAAAACTATAGTTTTCTCTCCCCCCTTCCCCCCTTTCCAATATTCAACTAATAATCAATAGGTAATATACTTTTACAAACCGATCTATTCCTCTCCCTAATCCGCAATATTGATCCACATAAAGCCAACGGCCCTGACATGATAAATGGGGAAATGCTTTGCATATGTGACGACTCAATTGTTCTCCCTCTTTGATTATATTTTCTAATATTATTAAGACTGGAAAGTACCCATCTGTCTGGAAACAAGCAAATGTAACTCCTGTATTTAAAAAGAATAATAAACAGCTAATAAACAATTAACGTCCTATATCTCTCTTGCCTTTGTGTGGAAAGATATTTGAAAGAATTGTCTTTCAACAATTATATTACTATCTAAATACTAACAACAACCTTATCACGACAAACCAGTCTGGTTTCAGGCCGGGTGACTTGACAACTAATCAGCTAATTATTCTTACAAATGAAATACATGAGTGCTTCGAGCACAAGGAATCAATTGAAGTGAGAGCTGTCTTCTTGAATATCTCTAAGGCCTTTGATAAAGTATAGCACAAGGGGTTACTTTTTAAACTAAGCAAAATGGTATCCACGAAAATCTTTTCAATCTTTTTGAAAGTTATCTCCAAAACCGTCAACAGCGTGTTGTTCTGGATGGGTATTGTTCTGAATACACTGAAGTCAGTGCAGGGTCCCTTATTATTCCTTATATACATAAATGATCTTGAAGTTAACATAAAATCTAAAGTCAAATTATTTGCTGATGACACTATGCTTTATTCTGTTGTTCATGATCCAATAACTTCTGAAAAAGATTTAGATGATAATCTTGAAACTATTCGCAAATGGGCTTACCAGTGGAAAATGCAGTTCAATCCAGACCCTACGAAGCAGGCTGTCGAAATTATATTTTCTTGTAAAAAAAAAGACAGAACCATCCTCCTCTCTTACTTGCTGGGAATCCAGTTGTAGTGGATCATTGTCAAAAACATCTAGGGCTAACACTTCACAATAGTCTTTCTTTCAAGTTGCATCAGGGATGTGTTAACACATCCCTGGTTGCATATCCATGAAAAAATAGCGAAGGCCAAAAAAGTTCTAGGTAGACTTAAACTTTTGTCCCGCTATCTACCAACCAAAACGCTTGAATCAATCTACAAATCTTTTTTCCGACCACATCTCGATTATTGTGACGTAGTATATCATGAACCATCCAAGATTTATGCTCTAGGTCAATCTCTTTCCATTACTATGGAAGAAATTGAAAGGATACAATATCAGGCAGCACTTTCTGTCGAGGGTGTGTGGAAAGGTACTAACCGCTCAAAGCTATACGAAGAATTTGGTTGGGAATCTTTGTCTGATAGAGGACGTGTCGCCGAATCCTTCTTTTTTATAAAATTGTAAATAACTCCACTCCCCAGTATCTTAGGGATAAAATAACTGTCCAACGTCCAGTTCAAGACGGAATCAGTCCTCCTTTGTTCGAATATCCTGTGCGCTATAACT
>JAUKPT010004566.1:0-11010 GCA_032273505.1 Nanomia bijuga
ATGTATATATATATATAAATAATATAATAACAAATATTTTAGGTTTTAAATTCACCAGTAATTAAAACAATTAAATCATGAAATAGTTTTCAAAGTGAGTCCTCGCAGGATTTAAAATAACTTTTTCCTCTATTATTAATTTCATTTTTATCTCAGGAAGAAAAAAATTGGAACAGAAAATGTCACTTTTCGCTTAATTTGCTAAAGCAAACTGTATCAGAATTTCATTCTCTATTAGAACATATCTTATAATGAAACACAGATCACAAATCAAACAATTATATTTTTACCCTAATAATTCATGATAATTTAATCTACTTTAGCTGATACCACTTCATCTTCAACCACTGAATCAACAACAACAACAACCAAAACAACAACTAGAACTTTGAAATCACCCCCTTCAACAACAACCACCAAAGCACCTACAACAACAACAACCACGAAAGAACCTACAACAACAAAAACCACGAGGGCACAAACAACAACAACGAAAGGGCCTAGAAAAACAACAACCACGAAAGCGCCTACTACAACTACAACTACCACGAAAACACCTACAACAACAACAACCACACAAGTATCTACAGCAACAACCACGAGACCACCTACAACAAAAACGACGACGGAAGCACCTACAGCAACAACAACCACGAGAGCAACGACAAGAACAACAACCACAAAAGCACCTACAACAACATCAACAACGAGAGCACCGACAACAACAACAACAACCACGAAAGCACCTACTACGACAACAACCACGAAAGTACCTACAACAACAACCACCAAAAAATCAACTACTACAACAACGACAACAAAAGCACCTACAACAAAAACAACTACGAAAGCACCTACAACAACTACAACCACAAGAGCTCCTGCTACAACAACAACCACGAGAGCACCTATAACAACAACCGCCACAAAATTATCTACTACAACAACAACAACAAAAGCACCTACAACAACACCAACCACGAAAGCACTTACAACTGCCACTACAATGGAACCACCTACAACAACAACAACCACTAAAGCACCCACTACAACAACAATCATGAAAGCACCTGCCACTACCACAACCACGAAAGCACTTACAACAAAAACAACCACGAGAGCACCTACAACAACAACAACCACGAAAGCACCTACAACAATAACAACCACGAGAGCACCTACAACAACAACAACCACGAGAGCACCTACAACAACAACAACCACGAAAGTACCTACAACAACCAGAACCATGAAACAGCCTACAACAACAACAACCACTAAAACACCTACTACAACAACAACCTCGATAGCTCCCACAACAACAACTTTCACGAAAGCCCCTATTACAACAACAACCAACAAGGAAGACCTTACAATAACTACAACCACGAGAGCACCCACTACATCTTCAACAACGAAAGCGCCTACAACAACAAAAACCACTAGATCACTTACGACGACAAGAACAATAACGAAAGCGGCTACAACAACAACAACTACGAGAGCACCTACAACAACAAAAAACACGAAAGCAACTACAACTACCACAACCACGAAAGCACCTACAAGAACAACAACCACGAAAGCACCTACGACTACCACAGCCACGAAAGCGCCTACTACAGCAAAATCAACAATTATTACTACAACAACAAAAGCAGCTACTACTACTGTTCCACAGACGGACACATCGCCAACTGATATGTATACTGATGCTTATAGCGAGAGTACACGCAGTGAAACACCCGCAGTGACAGGTTTGAAATCTTTGCTATTAGAAAACATCTAAAAATGTTGAAAATTTCCTCATCAAGAATATGATTGGTCTATCTCAAAATGTCACAATTTGAAGTTTTATTAAAACGGAATCTTAAAATCTAAATCTTCAGAATATAATAGTTTCCAATTGATAATCTAGGTTTCAAGATGATTAATTAGTTATTTTTCACATATATTTCTGGTACTAGAGAGAAATATCCGAAGCCCATGGTAGCACTGGTAGCGGGGACGGACTGACTTACCGGTGTACCGGTGGACTCATCGTCGCGCCGTTACAAAATTGCGCGATTTGGCGCCCTCAAAAGAATTAATCAAAAAATGATGGAAATCGATTATTGTTATTTGCTTTCAAATATACGTCTTGTATCGCTTCAAGTACTCTTTGTATACCTTTTTATGGCGCCCTGGGCAATGGGGTTCATCGGCAACATTTTTTGCGCCAGTCCGCCCTTGATTGTTAGTGGCTCTTGTATACATATTTTCCCGTTCTAGTGGCCTCTCAATAGCTAAGGATTCGTGACCGAACATTTTTAAGCGGAGAATTTTAGCACTATTTTAGTTGAAACAATGAAGAAAAATATATGCGTAGCGAATGTTATCAAATTTGAGTTGAAATTTGTATATTTTATCAGCTGCTTTTGTATAAAAGAGTTTTGATCTTTTCAATATGTTTATCTAACTCATCACTTATATTCATAGAAGAACCTCCCACAATTTTAAATGAAACCCTTCTAGCGCCTTTCTAAATTTTATTTAGATTTTATCACGTCAGCTACAACTACCCCATCGACTTGGTCAACTGCTACTGGTAACGGCAGATTTGTCTTCGACAAAGCGTTGATTGCGGATGCTGTAACAACTACAAAACCTGAAACAAGTTAGTTTTTTGTTGTTGTTTTTCTATTTTAGTATAGTTCAAAGTAGCCTGCCGTTGAATGACAAAAACACAGTATATCTGTTTTCTTTTATTTTGCACATCTTTTCAAGTTATTTACCTGTCCTCAATCTTATAACGTAATTTTATTTGAAATTTTTTTTTAATGATTTGCCAACACAATATCTTAATTATTTTGTTCGAAACTACAAGAGTATCGTACTTAATATTGAACTTGATTCTTGATATTTAATTTAAAAATACTGTTTTTTTGTGATGTATTTTACAATTAATTTTAAAAAAGACTGTATTTTGGTGTACGGATTTTGAATAAAAAAAGATTTAATTAGTTTTTTTTTGCAATGGAATAGTACCTTTTAAAATACTAAAAGCTTTTCAGTTTTTTATCAATATCTCAAAATCATGTTTATTGAGATACTGTATTATTACTGTATTATTGAGATACTGTCATTCAACGACAGCAGCTTTATTGATCGTTTTAAACAATATATGCGTCAGTGGGAATTGATTAAATTATATACCACTCGACTGGTTCGAGTCCTATATTTTTATATTTAAATTTTTATTTTCCTTTAGTTTATTACATGTATATTTGTACGTCTTTTTGTGAGTGAAAATAAAAAAAAAAAATTCTTTAGTTAGTCTAAACACTATTTATTAGAATTGGGAAATTTCCATTCATCGAAGTTGTATAAACCATTTTGATAATTAAATCGAAATTCAGAACCAGCACTTTGCTGCGCTGTGACTTCATTCCTTCATTTACCTGTTACATTTGTAAAATTAAAACAAGGACTATCAGTGGGATGATACCAGTTATCTATTCCCACTAATACAAAACAAAAATAAAAATAAAAACAAGACAAAATAAAATAAAATATATGTATAGCAAAATAAATAGAAACATAAATAGATCGCTGAAGCAAGCAAAATGAAAACTAGTTAGTTTAGACGATCGGAAAGAGTGATAAATTTCAAAAGTTTAAAAACTTATATTTATCTAGGTCCTTCAAGAAAATACGAAGAAGAAGAAGAAGAAGCGGGAAAAGAGGAAGAGGAAGAGGAACGATCTTGTAAGACTGTTGATTGGTTAAATATTTCATTACAAAGAACCCAAGCCCTTAAGTAATACACACGATCTATTCCTCTAGATTATGTTGCAAATATTATGTTACCATGCGCTCAACTGATGTCCTGAACACATGATATTTACGAATGCGCTACAGTGCATGACGTTATTTTTAGACGTGTTCATGTTTTTATTTTATTTTATTTCTGATGTAACTCTTGATAAAGAACGTATAGTTCGAAAACTCTTGAGGAAATAATATTGCCTTCTCAGGGCCGTACTGGACGGGGGGGCTAAGGGGGCTCAAGTCTTTTTAGTTTACCACGATTCTTTATTATTACATATTTTCTTTCAAATTCATTGTTCTTCGACGAATTACTTTATACCATGATGAGATACCGGAAAGTCTGGGAAAGTGAAATTCCAGCAGTTTAAAAGGTTGAAAATCAAAAATTTTCCCCTCGTCGCCAACCATGGTGGCGACTCGCGGAGACACACAATTTTTTAAGCCCCCCCCAACAAAAAACACTCCGGTACGGCCCTGCTTCTTTTGTGTTTTGAGTAAAGGGTTGAAGGATTATGCCTAAAAGCACCACCAATATGTTGTAACTACTTGACGATAAAGAATCAAATTATTAACGTTTACCAATTAGCATTTCTTTAATGTTTTCTAAATGGCTACATTCTTAAGCATTCATTCAAGAGATGCAATAAATGCAAAAGTAGTCTTATTTACACGTTCTTTTCTTTTTTTGTCACTCCTTGTAGACTTAAGGTAAGTACCAAAATTGTAAACATCAGTAGAAGGAAAGATGGAGGTTGGTCCAAGGACTCTCATTATTGACACACGACTCTTTTGATTAATGGTGAGAAGTCTCTCTAAAGATGGTAAAAGGTCCCATTGAGTTTGAGGACCCTGTTAATGCAAAATCACTAAACTCATGGTAAGAGGACTCGCTCGTGCTAAAGATGGTAATAGGCCCCTTCTTACTAATAAAGCCATGCAAAAAATTAAATTGTACTAGTCTAATCCTTATGCCGAGAATTGATCAAATCACATGTATATATATATATATATCTGATTCTGATTCTGATTTATTTCAGTACTATTGACAACAACAAGAGCACCCATCGGTGCTCAAACCAAAACAGCAAGAATAGGAGAGATCACGATGACAGCTCTGCCAATTGGCGAGAATGTTGTCGAAGAAATACTTGAAAACTCGCACAATGTGACGAAAGAGCGTCAGCTGCTGACAAGGTTGAAATGGGTCATAGAAAAACGAAGAGACGGTAGAGAGCATTCTCTTTTAACAACAGAATCACCAGCTGAACCCGAGGTTAACTCGATTACTCCAATTATCAGCGAAACACCAATCATCGATATAACCGAGTCTCCATTCACAGATATTTCAACAAGTGACTCAGGTACTATGCTTAAGAATAGTCGCCACATTTCGGCACTTTTAACTCTTTGATTGGTAAGAAATTAAATCATCAGATAGCTAATTGGTTTAATCTAGAATCTCACTATTTAATGTTTTTTTCAATACAAAAATGATAAAAGCCATAATTTTGGCGAGTTTGAAATCTGCCTAACAAAACATTGATAATTTCTAATTAGAGGAATAAACTATTTTTCTGAAAAAGACAAGTTTTGATGTGATTTTTTACCCCTGCAACGACTGGGCCTTTTAGAAAATTGTCAAAGCCGGGGCTATGACTTTCTTCGTTTTTCGGTCATGCCAGATAATTGAGCCATGATCATGACCATGATCCAGTACAAAGATCCTGTTTGAAAATTTTTTTTTGTATCTAAGATTCTTAATCTAGAGTGATTACTGGTATGACCAACTATAATTTTGACCCCCAGGTGTAAAAGATTTAATAACTTGATTATTTGTATTTTCAGCAACCACTGACCTACCTGACGACATTAAAAGAACGTCAACGTACAGAACAACAACAACGATATCAACAAAAAATCCTTTCAAAACATTTAGCATTTGTCATTCCTTTGAATCTATTTTTAATAAGAATACAAACGACACAACTTTGAATTCAATAGATACAACAAACACATTAGTTACGAGAACAGTTACTCCGACAACTGTAACAGCTACAGATTTTCCTCAAACGACTACAACAACTACAGATGTTCCACAAACAACCATAACAACAAGAGATGTTCCGCTAGGAACTGAAGCGACTACAAATGATCTGCAGACCACAAATTCGCTGCAAACAACTGCAACAACTACAGAATCTCTACAAGCAACTGCAACTGCAACAAATTCAAACGTTCCACAAACAAACACAACATATTTCCCTAAAACAACTACAACAGCTTCAAATTCTCCACAAATAACTGCAACATCAACTACAAATGATCTGCAACCAACCAAATCAACTACAAATGTTCCACAAGAAACAGCAGCAATCACAAATGCCCAACCAACAACTGCAAACACTACATACGACCCACAAACAACTGCAACAGATCATCCGCAAACACCTATAACAACTACAGATGCTCCAAAAACAACTAAATCAACTACAAATGTTGCAGAAACAACGACAAGAATTATAAATTCTCTACAAACAACTGCAACAACTATAAATGATGCACAAACAACAATTACAACTACATATATTCCACAAACACCTGCATTAACTACAGATTTTCCTCAGACAACTACAATAGCTTCGAATGCTCAACAAATAACTGTAACAACAACAGATGTCCAGCAAACAATAGCTCAAGATATCCAACAAACATCTGCAACAACTACCGATTTTCCTAAAACAACTAAAGCCACTACAAATGTTCTGCAAACAACTAAAGCTACTAAAAATGATCTGCAAACAACTGCAACAACTGCAGACTTTCCTCAGACGACTACAACAGCAACAGATGCTCCACAAACAACTGCAACTGTCTTTAGAAAACCTGATTCAACTGTTTTTTCACCGAATATAAACTCTAATATTATTTTCACAAAAGCAACTACTTCACGTGTTATAATTGAAATCGATTCTTCTGTTGATCAGGCTGAAAAATACTCTACTAATGACCAATCAATGCAAAGTGATATTTCAACCAGGCCCATAACAAAGAAACGTAAAGCAAGTTCTAGTGCAGCATTAACTGCGACATATTCAAGTGATGTGCCAACTAAATTACATAATACAGATTTGTCAACAGAGGCTAAACATACTGCTGTTCCGACCACAGAAATTGTATTCAATAATCGACCAATGAACATTTATGGAACAAAAAGTAGAAAGTATACCTCTGAATTATCACTTAACGCTCATTCAGATAGTGCTCCTACTAAAGCAATTATTTCATCTGACGTGTATGCAAAAAGAGTTTCAACTGAAAAATTTACAGAGCTGTCTACCAAAGGAACATTTACGAATCATCTATCTAAAACTATTTCTACTAATCCATCTGATGTCCCTATAAAGCTTAATCCTAATACATTTCAACGTAAAGAATATCTGACTATTAATTCAACAACCGCAAATTCAACTGATATCTCAACTGAACCAACTAATGAATACTTCACCACTGATGTTCCAACAGAATCATTTTCTTTTGATATCCCAGAAAGAAAAACCTCTGCAAATGTTCAAATTGCAACCAACACTCTTTTATCTAAATTAATTACTACTACAGATTCTTCTGATGAATTTTGGCCTGATAACCCGACTGGCTCATCCACGTCAAGGAAAAACAATTATTTAAATGATTCATTAAGATCTTCGGAACTCGTAAAAGAAAGTAACTTTGGATTTGATTCAACGTATGACAAAACATACACTGCATCAAATAAAGGTCAATCTAGAGTTGGAAATGTCCAACAACAACTTACCGTTACACTTATCAAAGAAGATGCTATTGATACTACTCATCAACAATCTATAGTTAAAACAACCAAACGGCAATTGACAGTTAAACCAACTACACAAAAATCTACAGTTGCACTAACCAAAGAGTCTTCTGCAGTTACACCTGATGATGTTATAAATACAATTACAAACCGACAGTCTGCAGATTCGCTAACTAAACGACGGTCCACAGTTCCACCTACAAAAGAGCTTCATGTAGTTACACTTACTAATTATAATGCTTTAGATACAACTACCAAACAACAGTCTACAGTTACATTAACCAATGGGCTTTCTGCAGTTGCACACACTACAGATGATGCTATAGATGATGCTATAAATACAACTACCAAACAAAAACCTTCAATTGTACCAAAAAAAGAGCTTTCTGTAGTTACACTTACTAAATATAATGCTGTAGATACATTTACCAAACAACAGTCTACAGTTACACCTACCAATGAGCTTTCTGTAGTTACACCTACTACAGATGATGCTATAGATGATGATATAGATACAACTACCAAACAACAACCTTCAGTTGCACCAACTAAAGAGCTTTCTACAGTTACACCTACTAAATATGATGCTGTAGATACGACTACCAAACAACAGTCTACGGTTATACTAACCAATGAGCTTTCTGTAGTTACACCTACTACAGATGATGCTTTAGATGATGATATAGATACAACTACCAAACAACAATCTACAGTTGCACCAACAAAAGAGCTTTCTGCAGTTACACTTGATAAAGAACAGTCGACAGTTACATCTACCAATGAGCTTTCTGTAGTTACACATACTCCAGGTGATGTTATAGATACGAGTAGTAACCAGCAACCTATAGTTGTACCTGTTATACAACAATCTATAGTTATACCAACCAAGAAGCAATCTACAGTTGCACCGACTAAACGACAACCCACAATTGAATCTACCAAACGACAGTCTCCAATTTCACCTACCAACGAGCTTTCTGTTGTTACAACTACTAAAGATGATGCTAAAGATGATGCTATAACTACCAAACAAGAACCTACAATTGCATCTACCAAACAACAATCTACAGTTGCACCTGCCAAACGAAAATCTACAAAACCTACCAAATTGCAATATATTCTTGTATCAGTCAAAAAGAGCTCTACTTTTACAAAAACTGAAGCAGAATCTACTCCCATTCTTTTAAATCTAAAACCAAACTCGACTGATAAAACGACGACGGTAATTACAGCTGATGATAGAACAGACAGTCATGGACAACAACTCGACAACCCGATTTTTCTAATTACTGATCAAGGTAGGAATCATCTCTTAGCCTATTACATAACCTTGATATGGTAGTTAGGTGTCCGGGTTTTGGTTACGATCGGTTAAGTATGGTAGGTAGGTCCTAATACTTAATCCATATCGTAAAAACCAGGGACAACTATGAAGAATTTAGCAATTAAACTTGCTACTTGGGAGGGATCATTCATTGAATAGATTCTTTCGTTACTGATTGTACCAAAGTTATGTAACAAAAAGGGTAGGTATATGGCCTTTGGTTACGTCTGGTTACATATAGTAATTAAGTTGCTCAAAATCGGCTATTTTACGGTTACGTAATAATTGAACGTTCCCTCATAGAGTCCTCGTGGGTCATGAAGCCTTGATATACAATTTTTTTTTACCCCTACACCTTAAAAATGTCCTACAAAATCTTTCAACCCCCTCAATCATCAACCACCCATCTACTGATGGGTTATAAAAGAACCCATATTCAAGAATATTTTTCATACCCCTCCAACCAAACACTCAGACTGAAGCAGACCCTCCACTACCTCCAAAAATACCCTCTCTCCAAATAATTTTTTATTTGGCTTTATCAATTCTTTAGGGGGTCTCTACATCACTTCCCCCCTCATTGCACACTAACGCACTCTCTTCACACCCCATGAAAAATAATTACTACATTCTAAATAATTAATCATCATTCGGTCTCACGTTATCAAACTTTAAGATTTAAAAAAACTAAGTTCGATTTAGCGATTAGCGCTTGTTTCACAGCCATTTCATTTTATAGTTGCTATTGTTACAATGAATATACAAGCAGTGGTGTCGTAAAACCGGCACTGTTCATGGGGCTCAGGGAATTCACTGAGAATCAACACAACTTTGACTTTGTCTGTACTACGTATATTCAAGACATCTAAGAAAGTATGTGGTTTTTTTAAAAATTGTATATTAATTGCAATGCACGAGGAAGCAGGGATATAAGTCTGTACTACAGTCTATATTGTCAGTACTACGCATAGTAATTATACCATATGGTTAGGAAACGCCATTGAATTATGATAAAGAGATCATCATATATTAAAGTGAACATTTGTGGACGGTTATCACGTGATTTGAAATTCACGTATGTATCCATTATATATCAGGATTACATTTATTATGACGTGTTTTTTCCAATTGGTTAATAAAAATAGTATTGTTTCGAGTAAAAGTTTTTATCAAAAGATTTCGATGTATAGGGTGATTAATTAACCGTGCACAACATCTACAATAACATATACCAATATGTTTCCTAACTATTAGATATACTAACTATAATCCACGACATCTAATGACAAACCCCATGTTCAAAAAAGTATGCGTTTTTTTCAACAATTGCACCTTAATTGTAATTCACAATGAAGCAGGTATATAAGTCCTAGCTCGATACAGATCGTTAAGATTGATGGCAGTGTAAAAACATCTATATCTTGTGATAAGATGGAAACATATGTGTTGTGTTGACGCTAAATATCATTCCTTCGTATTTTCGCCATTTCGTATCGATGTCTCTTCCAATTGTACAAAACACGTTGTCGCAATAAACTCGCCGATGTTTGCAAGCTCGTTGTTAAAACTGATGTAACAAACATGCAGTAGAACTTCCGTGCTGTAATAGTTGCAAGCTCGTAAATCAAACTGGGTTCGGTGTAACAGACAAGCTTAAAAACTCTCGCATAAAATTTGCCGTAATGCGTTTGAGTGGAATCAAAAAGAAACATCTAGGGTATCGTCTTAGGGGGAAAATGTCAGGGTTTTTTTTACCTTAACATAAACATCTTTTCTAGAGCCAAGCTGTTAGCATTCTGAAATTGCTGCAATAAAACACGAGTGATTATTTAAGACGTAAAGTAGCTCAATTTTCAATTTTCAATTTTCAATTTTCTATTAAATGTTAATAATGGGTTGAAACCTAAACATATATTTCTTTTTTTTCGATAAAAATCGTCATTACACTGTTTTTTCCATTTTATATATCAACTTATTAACTACATTCTCGCGCATTATCACTTTTTTTATGAGAATCAAAGTTAATTAAAAAAACTCGGCAATAAAT
>JAUKPT010004567.1:0-11010 GCA_032273505.1 Nanomia bijuga
TGTCTATGACTATATTTATCTGTCATGGCACTCGCAAGTTATTTTCTAGAATAAAAAAAGGTAAGAGAAAAAAAAAAGTTGGGGTGCTCTTAGAGCATGTTTTTCTATGAAAAGAATGATGAAACAAAAATGTTATTTCTAAATTTTTGGTCTTTTTCTATGAAAAAATGTTTCTTTTCTTTTTGACATTTTTCATCAAAAAATATTTTCACTGACGACAGGAAAAGTAAATTCATGGATATTTATTAATTTTATGTGAAAGTTAATCAGCTTTGTTTAGCTCCTTTATATGTTTCCTTAAATATTGTTTTCAAAATTTTAAATGATATGATTACGTCAGTGCCCAGTGTGACCTCTTACTATCATATCATCAAATTCGAATTCCATGTTTTATGACCCCCCACCCCCCCCAAAAAAAATGCTACGTTTTATTGATAATGGATAGTACTAGGGGGATGCTCCATGGTAATCCCCCTGCATTTAAAGTGCAAATAAGACAGGGTCAGATAGGGTTAAACAAAAATTATTTTTGAAAAGTTTGTCATGCTTCAAAGAATCTTTCATTAAGATAAGTGCGCCTTCTAATCTTATTCTAGAGATAACATTCCGAACTCGTTATTGCTTCGAACGTATGACAAGGATGGAACCCCCAAGCATAAAATGGTATGAAAAATATCAGCCTTACTTATTTCGTATTTCTAATTGATATTAGTATCTAATAAGCTCAGAATCAGTATTTATTGTATGGTTACCCCTAGACGTCATTAAGAAACAACGGTGAAAATCATGCGTTCGCAGCAGTGTAAAATGTTGTTTCGCGGCAGTGAAAAAGTTATCATTAATATTCAATAAATAATCAATTACGATTCCTTTAATACCATGCGAGTATAACATCAAACTTTTACTGTTTTCAAGGTTAAACGTCAGGACTGTTTTTACCACGGCACCGTTCACAATCAAGACGATTCGAATGTTTTCATTAGCACATGCAAAGGATTGACGTAAGTAAAATGAAATTTGCCCGTGCAAAACAGGCTCGGAAACACCCTTATCCCCGCTATTCTGATATTTCCCAATCTTAACATGTAGTTAGACTAGTTTATCAGGTTGTTTCACTGGGTTTTCTTGTAAGTAAATTCATCACCATTACCATGTAAACAGAATATAATAGAAGCACATGCAAAGGATCGGCGTAAGTTGAATATAGTAAACGCTGGTTGATTTTGTTTCTTGCAATAACATATTTGGTAATCCATTTTTATTTATTTTTAGTGGTTCCGTGGACACAGGAGAGAAAAGATTTGATATTGAACCAAACGTAAGTTCCTCATCTTTTGAATGTCAAACAATCTTTCAGATTTCGGATTTTTTTGTCTGCAGATACAATTTGAAAGCATAGTCTATTTGGGCAACCTCTGAGATGATGCATACTTTAAGATAAAACACTGTCAGATTATCAAGGAATAGAAAAAGGATTCCTGTAAATGTCCAAGAAATGGCAAATAACCCAAGCATACTGAAGAAAATAAGAACGTATTATCCGTACACCAATTACAAACCATTCTCTTCTCCTTTTTTTTGTCTAAATCTTTTTGCATTTAAATTTATTTATTATTTATTTTGTAATTCATTTATGTTAACGCGTAGTGGTATGGTATCTTTCAACACACTTCAATTCATGTACGTTAAGTCTTGTCTTTGTGGAAACTGGATGGGGAACGCGGATAGTTAGACGAGTGTCATTACAAATGGTGCAGTAAAATGCACTCGAACCGAGCTCTTAGCGAGGGCTTAATAACTGCCATAGACGGGTCGACCCATGCCATGTGAGGAAAATTGGATAGTCAGTTAGTAGCTGACTAAACACTAAGTGGGACTTACGCCATTGCCTCGATATGTACGTAAAGAGCTTGTACATGGCTGTTCTATCATAAGTGCAGACCATTAACCAATCAAATTTTCTTCACTTTGTACCCTTGAAAAAAGGTCAAAAAATGTCTGTATATCACCAAGTGATTTATCAATATTCACAAATACCGTTTTTAGAGTGTTGGTGATGGTCATAAATTCTACATAGTCGATCATGAAATTCAAAATACGTTAGGAAAATTATCGAAAAAATCATCTGGTAAGTATCACTCATATCTGTATACGATGTCCATACGAGGGCCTATGAACTCAATATATAGAATCTAGCTCACCTCTTTTGAGAAAAAGTTTGATACCAAGCCTTCTACACGTATGCATATAATTACGTTTTTTTTCTTCTCGTAGGGGTTTGTAATCTTTGTTTTAATTGTCCTCGACACATCTATCACATCAGTACTTTGTAGAATTGGTCTTTATTTTTTGCAGTATACTCGCAGTATACTTGGTCGACCCTGTATTATTATACAGTAAATTTAGATCAGCTGTAAAATGTTATCTAAAGCCTTAATTTGACAAATGGAGATGTTTGACATTATACATTAGTCCCCACAAGTGTTCCACTAAAGATACAATGACAAAATTAATTATTCCAATCTGTAGTGGCTCAAAATTAGAGAAATTTGTATACAGTACTAATTTTAAGTGATGTGGTTTTCAACTGATACATATTTAATCACTCTTTTGTAATCGGCTATTGTGTAATTTTGTCAAAATTTATGAAAACAATCCACTAAATATGTTTATTTGCAAAAGTATCCCCTTTTCTTTGACAAGACCTTTATTCTAATGGAGTTTCTTAATTCAATTCCAACAAAAAGACATATTTCGTGGGTCTTTTTCTTGCATATTTTCCATAGTTTTTTGGAAACTACTTACTCTCAATTGTCCATGTATGATTAGTGAAGTGAATATATGTATTCTCCTGTTCATTGCATGTATTTAGACCTCTTTTTTACAACATATTATGACTGTATAATTAGTGGGACCCATGCGTGGTTATTTCGTTGGACGCATAAAATCTTTCCATTCTTTGCTTCTTTTTGTTCACAATGGGAAAAAAAAGCTATTGGGCTAGAGAAGATTAAGATAGCTAGAAAGATAAGGAGAATATTTGAATGGATTATTAAGTCGTACCCTTTTACCACCTTTTTAAAAAGTTTTTTTAAATGAAAATACGCTTAGAACTAATGTTTAGACAGAAATCTCTTAAAAGGATAATTTTTAATGAAAAGCATCCTCAAATCCTCAAATCACTTGTTTTTCAGGAAGTTTAAAAATATGGAAGAAAAAAAAGGAAAAACAAGATTTTTAGAGATAATTTAGCATAATTCTTCGAATTTATGTCTATTTTGGTGGGAGACTGGCTAGGTACCCAAACACTCAAGCACGTACTTATCGAGTGATAAATCATTTTGACGTCACGTGAATTTCAATAATTTGCGGACAATTATACGATGGTTTCAGGATATTTTAATTGGAATAAGTCAAAAGAATATTTACTATTTATTTCAAGAACACTTAAAATGGAACTATATAAAGAACTTCAATAAAAATGGACACTTCCTTAATTTATATGTTTTAATCTATTTGAACTTTTAACTATATTGGAGTATTTTGAACATGATTATAACAATAAAATGACGCTCAACCAAGAAAATAATAATCATCAGGAATAAATCCATCTTTCGCAATATATAATTGCCATCACGGACAGCTAAAGGATACGGCCTGATATTTTACAGCGGATGGGTCAATATTTCAACATTGGCGCAAGATATAAACTTTTAACTTCACACACATGATATTATGATCGGTTAGTGGTCTCATGCCAAAAATAAAAAAGTTTTCGCATACATATGGAGATATCCTATGTTCAGTTATGTACGAGTACAGTTCACATTTAAAAAGGTAAGGAACCGTGCCATAGGAACAGCTTTAATGACTACTACATATTTCCCAAATATAAAAACAAATGGCCATTTCTACAGAGAGGAATTATGGAGGCAAAATGTGCAATTATAGGACCCCTATTTCCCACAGAACCATCAGGACTGCAGTTCAACATTTTCGTTTTGATCTTTAGTAAATACTGCTGAAGATGATGTCGTCGATACAGAGTTTAAACCGGGTATCACAATAACTGAATTTAACGAAGAAGCTGCAAAATCTGCCGTATGTAATAGTAGTATTTTTTCCTTTTTATTAACAAATCAACCAAAATGTAATTCACGAAAAATTAACAATCATCTCTTCTGGCATAAACGGAATTTGCTTGCAAGAATGATACCCATGATTATTATTAGCGGAGGGGAAATTGGGACCCCATTCAACGCTTCGATGCCCAAATCTTTGTCTTCAACGCTCGACGCTCGATGCCAAAATAGGCCAAAATCTATCACCCTTTTTTGACTCCTACTACATGATCGAAGTAATAACATGTAATACTTTCTTTTTTCACTTTTAGAAGAAGTTTACATCGATCAACATAGAAAAACAGTACCTTCCATACCTGACAGCGGAGGAGACTCGATATGTCGAAATTTTGGTTTCCGTTGACGATAGAATTGTGAGTAGTTTTCCAGTGGCAGACATAGATTAAGATTTACTTAACTAATTTTCTGAATCGGTATTTCGTAAGTTCACATCGTTCACCGGATGTGTAATTTTTGTCTCGGCTTTGAAAGACTACTAAATTCTTGTATTATTGTCATTTTACTATCCTACATAATATTTCAATTTTCAATTTAAGAACAGGAAGATTTGTTTCCATGTATGTATAAGATTAAGGATTTTACGATGTGTAGATCTTTTGGTTCCAGTATTTAGAACCAGTATTTTGTTTTAACGCTTCTGTCACGATAACAAATGTTTAAAGTCACATTTTTTTCATTTTCTGTCTTTAGGCCGATCATTACAAGAAGGACACAGATGTCATCATGGAACGAGTGTTAAATGCTGTTGGTCAGGTTGACAAGGTAAAGATGTAATGCTTTTTATCATTGAAGTTAAAATCATAGCAAGTTTGAAAAGGGGTTTCTCACAAAGCTAGGAGTAAATCCCTTCTTTTGGTACGAGATTAAGAATGATTTCGAAAGCTTCCGAAATATTAAATTTGACTTCAAGAAGTTTTGAGAGGGTCTGAACAACTTTGGGGGACTCTGAGCAATTTCAAAGATTCTAAAAGATCCCTAGAGATTCCAACGATTTTGGAAAGTTTGAAAGATTCCAAAAGATTTCACAAAGAATATTTCAAAACTCCCACACTTTTTTCATCTGAAGTTTTTTTCTTTTTATTAGGCCTACCAAGCAATCAATATCCGTATTGTAGTTGTTGTCATAGAAATTCAAACAAACGGGCCAGTTTTTCAAAGGTCGAACGTCAGTAATGTGGATTTGAAGAATTTCAATACTCACGTGAAACATTTGAAAATGGAGGATGACGTGAAAGAAGTACGGTTTGATAATGCTCAACTATTCAGGTAATTTAAAGTTGATAATATACTTCATAATATACTTTTGTTTTGACCTATTTTTTTTGTTGATTCAGAAAATTTTAATAATAATGCAAATATCACCAATATATAAGTTCCATTGTTACATCTCCAAGAATGCGCCCTTGTCTACCCTTGCCCTTGTCTACCCACCCTGTCATCCTCCCTTTACACCAGAGTGTCAAAAGGAAATTCCCTTCCGATCTCTTTGTTATCGTAGAAAGGTTTTTCAGGAGTGTAAAAAGTAGATAAAATACTACGGAAGCATGTATTATTTTTCTCATTTTGTAGCCATCACAGTTGGTTTAAGCATACCGTGGGACTGGCTTATGCGGATCAAATGTGCACCGATCTGTCAGTAGCCATCAATCATGTAAGATTAACTGATTGATTGATTTGGTAATTTTTTGTGATATTACTGAGATATAATTTTGCGGATTTAACGTACTTGTTTATAGATTAATTTCGTAGTAAAGCAGTACGGAGTTTGCGTATTTTGGAACTACATTGTGATATTTTTGGCAAATAAAAATTAAATGGCACTGGAAATTTCATGAGCTTCAAATAATATGCAATCAAATCCTTTTTTAGTACAGTATTTATTTAATAACCCAAAAGTAGAAGATATTTTCTGGTCGAATAAACAAATGGTTCAGTAAAGTTTCAGCAGGAAAAAAATCAATTACTAGACAAAAGTAACAGAATAAAAAGAAAATATTTAGAGTACCAATATAGCCATTTCCCAGTCCAGGATACTGATAAAATTTGACCTGTTCTTTATTTGGTAGATATTGAATACTTAATAGTATTTATTTCTTTTTAGTGGTCATATACAAGCTTGTCCGGACCAACACATACTTTTGGACACGAATTCGGACACAATATAGGATTTCATCACGATGGTAATGTACACCAATCGGAGGGTGGTATTGTAAAGTAAAGGAGTCCCCCCTTAAACTCCTTTTACGCGGCACATTTACCTAATTGCGGAGACGTAGTGTTTGTTAAGTGCACTCTCTTTTATGCGTCGCAATAAGGTACATACTAGTAGGGTTAACTATAAAGAAATCTTGGTTCTTAATTAACTTTGTTTTTTCCCAATAAAACTAATGTCAGAAACAGATTTCTCCTGATCATCATTTTTGCGACTCTTTAATCGTCAATTTGAAAATAATAGTTCTTGCTTAATATTAACCCGTGGTCGAATATGGGGAGGGGGGAAATGCCCCCTGATATAAAGTCCTCCATAATTCGGATTTAAGAAAGATACTAATAAAAATTTTTTTCATATATTACTAAAATATCAAATTACATAACACCTGTAAATTTCAATTAAATTACGCATCAGGAGGTAAGGAAATGATAGCTTTTGTTTAAAGATTTTACGCACTTTCAATAAAAAAAAATATCACACAATTATTTTTATCAAGAGGTGTGTTTACAAATCTCTCGATTGCATTGATATTTTTTAACAAACTTTTGTAAATTATCTTGAATTGTGTTATTGATTATTTTTGAACTTGATACCTCGACTGGAACATAGAGAAATAGCATATTCGACGCGGTTAAGATTTCGAATCAATGATATATCGAGTGATCTAATGATTGCATTTTATCTTCAGATCCAAAGCGTTGTAGATGTCTAACACGAAGAGGTTGCTTTATGGGGAAAATTGAGTAAGTACATAGTGAACATCATTTTCTTAACTCATTCCACAGTCTCAGAAAGTGTATTATTTTCTTTCGATCCTGACTGTTTCTAAGATCGTCAAGATTCCTCAAAAGAGGGTGATTAATATGTTCCATATAGAAAGAATACGTTATATTGGAGGCTAAGAAGAGAATGATATGTAATTTATTAAAGTCTCATCTTTAGTTAAGCTATCACCGAGAAAGTATGTATTTCTACCACCATCTTCAATTTCTATTAGCCCGAAGGGCATTGTTTGGTGAGAATTTTTCAAATTTAGATGTCTGTCTGTCTGGAAATATGTCTCCATGTCTAGACTGTGATGTCAAGGTTACGTGATTTAAGTCACGTGGTTATGACGTCATGTTTGCTAGAAACGCAGTGATGTTCAAGTTTGGTTGGGAGGGGACATCAACGGATTGCGAACATTTCCTCTACTTAAATTTAAGTCGCACTCAAGGTGTAAGTAATTGTTTCGTGTGTAAAGCCTAATGTTATCTCTTTGGAACAAGCGGATAGCGGGGTCGACACTTTGTTCTGATTTGCATAAAATATACTTTAAATAAACAGGTGAATACGAAAATATTCTTGTTTACGTTGATGCAGTACAAAACGAGTGACATAAGTCCATCGTCTTTTGTATAGAAAAACAATAACGGTCGATTTTATTCGATTTTTATTTTCTTTTTTTTATCTTAATTTCAATGAATACTATAGACTTCAGTATGAACATATCTCAAGGGGTTCAGATCCCTTAATTTATCGATAGCACTCAGACTAACCATATGTATGTAATTGTGTCTTGAATTCATTTTTTCAACTTTGTCTATAGTGATGGATGTTGGAGGCAAGCGAACAGATATTACTGCTCTTCTAACAATCCTGCATTATCGACTTCGATATTGATGGTGGAGATGGTCACTGATGTGGTTGTGGCGGTGGTGGTGGCGTTTTTTGTTATCATAAGGTTGAATGTCCCGCGTAGGGTTCTGTTTAGTGGTAAATGTTGCTGGTAATTTCTGTGGTAATATCGATAGGACTTGGTCTAACCATGTGTATGCCATGAATAGATTTTTTACATCTTACATAATTAATTGTAGTAATGTAGATATTACTGCTCTTCTAACAATCCTGCATTATCGACTTTGATATTGTTAGTGGAGATGGTCACTGATGTGGTTGTGGCGGTGGTGGTGGCGGTTGTTGTATCAGTTGTGATGGTGGCGGTGGCTCTACCATCTGTGGCGGAAGTAGTGTTGGTGCTAGCTCGTCGCAAATTAATTTCGAGCATATTGTTGTTGTTTCTGGTTGAATAATCGTTTCTTCCATTTATACTTAGATAGCAACTGAATATTTCTACAAACATCTCTTCTACTTTTTTTTGTAGAAAGATATACAGCAACGCATCCACGGTACTGTATAAGGAGGAGAATATCAGGTAATAGCAAAGGAGGGTCTTATTTTGTTTTATGAGAAAACACAACATGGGTACAACAGTCAACAACACAAAACTGCCGATCAGCAGTACGCTGAACGAAAATCTGGAACTTCTAAAAATCCTCCAGATGGTGAGTTGTTTTGATGGTTGTGATCTTCGTCGAGATTTGACGAAAGCAACAAACATCGTGACGTAAGTGAGGATGGAAAAAAGAAGGTATGTGCCTATTACAATTAAAAAATATGTATTGTTAGTATTAAAACTGTCTATGGATTCTTTGTACAACGAAAGGCCAATGGTCACAACCCAACTTACGGCTATTGTAATAACTGTTTTCTTCACCGTCCATGAACTCCTTTACCTAAATGGGAATACTGTCTGGTACAGGCGATCACCGGTGATGAGGAACATGGCAGCGTAATACGCACTCCATGACACAAAATAAACAAACCCTATCCAACGTTTATGTCGCCATATTACCACAATACCTGTTGTAAAGACACCGATAAACTTAATTTCCATAAGAAAACTTGTCACATTCCACAAGATTTCTGCTATGACCATGTTAATGATGTAGATCGTCTGACAATTTTTAGAGTTTCGTCGATAAACTTGCACAAGAAGAAATATACCGACACCATGTAGTAAAAAATTCAAAGAATGAATGAAGCATGCGGTTTTGCGTACTAGCTGCCACTCAGGATGAGTCAAACCCATTCTTTTTTCTGTAATCAATGTTTGAAGAAAATTCTGTCCACGCGTCTTTAAACTAAAATGTAAAGAATGAGTCATATTTTAGAAAACGTAGTACTACTTAAACTTTATTTTCCTCCTTATTAATCTTAATAAAATCTAAAGGTAATCTCAAAAAGTTGGTAATCAACATTGTTAGGCGAAAATTCTGTTCTAAAACATTGTATGGAAAAATGATGAATGTGGAATTTGGAACGCAGTATATGGTAAATTTTCCATTTGATTTGTTAGAAATTAAGTCATCATATTGGTTGATTTCAAAATATCATCATTTGATAATTTGCCGAAACTCAAAATCATGAAAGTAATTAAAAAATATTTCATGCGCAAAAAAAAAAAAATTTCATTCAAACATATCGAGACTTATTTAACAACCCTGAGAATTTCTAGACTCGTTCGGTTTCGGGAGTCAGGCTCGTCTTAGTCTGTAAAATACCAATGTTAATTGGTATTTGGAGGGAGCAATAGCGGTTGCGCTTGTCAAAAATTATACCTATGAAGCTAAATAATATCAGGATTTATGTTTCTTTATCAAAATTAACTTAACTTGGCTTGTAGGTTTTAAAAGCTTGGTTCTTGGTATTTTCTTAGTTAATAAGAAACGTAGCCCGCGCCATTAGTGTATTTAGTGTCGAGATATTGGTGTCATGTGCATATGATGATATGATATTACTATGTGGTAGGTTGTGTGTGTTATCTTAGGGATTTATATATTTGTGTCATGCTACATAGATAATGAATATTAAAATAAACCAATATATTACTCAATTAGTGACAGTTTTCTAAAAACGGAGAAAGTTTTCACCCAGAACTAATCCTTTTTCATTTTGTGTTGTTGATATATTCGTGGATATTGTTGTGTTGGTACTGTAATGTACTATTCAAATTAAATATAAAATGATACTTAATTATGATGAATCTGCATTACTAAGTTAATTTGTATAGGGAAAATTATGATACCGTAGAATTTGGTATTGTTGACAGGGCGTCAAAAGTTGAACAGCAAAAAAAGTCATCCTGCAAAATAAAATGCGTTAAAATAAAAAAAAACCTAACAGTTTGTTCCGTCTGGTTTCGGACGGACAAGACACAGTTGGTAATTTGCAGAATGACTCTTTTGCTTTTCCGATTCTACGTTGGTAAAATTTAACTCTGTGCAAATTGAATATATAATTAAACTGTTATAAGTTTTCTTAAGCATGGATTCTTAGAAAAGATTTTTTTAATCATATTTAAGGTGGCTTTGTTTGTATACAAGTTACTGTCCATTTTTGAATTTTGACAAATGACAAAGCTCCAAAAAGTTCCACAACACTGTTATCATTGTGATAACTAAAACATGCCAGATCACTTTTTGATGGTTTTATGTATCAATTTTTGTCTTTTTTTAAGGTTTAACTAAGTTTCGGCTAAGTTCCATGATTGTTTTTATTGTTATATAAATAAAACGAAGTGTTAAAATTCTACTGATATAATTTGATAAAAATTAAATATTATTGGTTTGTCCAATTGTTCAAATGTACATGAATATGCAGCTTACAGTTAAGTGGAAATATATTTATAATTTATATAGTTTTATTTATGTATGCATATGTACTTGCAAACTAACAAAATGAGATTGAATTATTTCCTGCACAGACTACTAGAACTAACGGACGTTCAACTCGATAATTATTGAATTATCGTAGGCCAGTTTTTTATCGTGTTTT
>JAUKPT010004568.1:0-11010 GCA_032273505.1 Nanomia bijuga
TAACTGTGACCTCAAAGTACCTCAACTGAAACGTCCATAGCAAAGAATCAGGCCGTGTATATTATAGATGGCCGTGGTGCAACATTACCAAGTCTTAATCCTAAATGTATTTCATATGACCGGAGGTCCAGAGTCGGCCCTTTATACTATTCATTACCGTCTGTTTTTCTGTACGCATGAATGTAAATTACTTCTCTGATTTTACAATCATCAGTAACTTTTTCTGTTATTCAGTGTTGATCTGATCATTATTTATGTTGTTATATTATTTTAAGATATTCGGTGTATGAATAACCTGTCCCTTAATCGTTTTACACTACGTAAACTTAAACTAAATTAAGTGTCAATTTTTAGTTTTTCGAAAATTTTAATGTAAGATGCCCCCATTCGAATTTTGATATAAAATGTATATTTCCCAAAATCCTTCACGTATATACGCTTTTATAAAAGGTAGGACCTTGTAATATCAAATAAAATTCAGTGAAAATGGATATTGTTGCCTAGTTTTTAAAATAATTGTAGAGGAAGAGTTTAGGACAGGCAATTTTATCTCGAGTAAAGACAATTCTCTTTCCTTCGTCAATTTTAAGTACTCGATCAAGTAAGAAAGACACTCCTCTAACTAGAAAAAATGATCTTTCTTTTCTATTACTCCATAAAAAGAAATATTTCTGCTTCTTGAATTAATTGTGTTTATTGTCAGACATTTGAAATTTCGTGGAATCATCAAAAAAGAAAAAATGATTGCATTCATTCCATTTAGAAGGCCATAGAATAATGATAGCTCATTGAAGATGTTTTCCGTCAGGACAGGATTTGACATGCTATTCATTTCGTAGAGAGATTCAAAAGATTGAGAAATATTAGATAAATAAAGAAAATAGAAGATATATGAACTCCATCTATATCTCTTTACAAGATATGTCTTTCGTTGAATGATTCAGTGTCTTCTTTGCTATGTTACATATCAGACCTCATTAAGACTGAAACAGAAATTTCGATTTTAAATTCGACACAAAGGACGCACACAATTTGTCTCTTTCATAAGGATACTTTTCAACCGGACAATTAACTCGTGGAATACCCTTCCCCAAGAACGTTTGTTGATACCATGGCTAATCGGCAGTGATCATATTTCTCCGACCAAAGTAAATTTAGTCCGACCAAGTAGATCGACAGAATCCAGTTTTCTCCCAGTTTGACTCCCCGATGTTGACCTTCGTAGAACAATATGATTTACTTTGATGGAACGAGCAATTAAGAATATACACTCTGAAATAGACAGCTCATGTCTGATATGCGGTTAGAAAACCTTAAAAACCCTGAAATTTTAATGCAGAAACCCTAAAATATGCCAATTCCGTTATAAAAGTCAAAGGCTGGTACAAATGATGCTCAAAACACCATAGCGTTTCATTAAGCCGAATTTCCAAACCCCAAACCATTTTCACTTGAATTTAGGGTTAAAAGTTTATGATGAATTACTTTATGCAGTTATGATTAGTATGCTCCAAATGTTTATACAAGCATGCTTGTAGTACAGGAAAATATACTGCAATTATTTATTTTTTTGTTTTTCTTTGATTGATGTTGATGTAACTTACGTTTTTTATCGAATTTCAGTTAGTTCAAATGTAGATAAAAGTACTCCAGTGGTTCAAAAAGGTTTCGATGCAGATTTTTTAAAGACTTTTCATAAATTCTTCATTCAATCATCAACTGAATAATTGAGACTACTGATAGTTTTCTGTTCGTAGACTTATAAGGTTAATCACGAGAGCTGGATAACATTCTTTCCTGTGTATTTTGTTTTTCTAATGGGTTTAGATCGGAAAATGATTTTTAGTCCGTCGCTTAGGCATACTGCGCAAAACTTTTCTACCATGAAAAGTCGATTAATTTACTCGACTCGATAAAGCAATTGGCGCGTATATTTATGTTACTATGAACACGCTCTTCTCTTATTGCTTGCTCTCTCGGTTAGAGGCAGTCGGTCACGATTTGTATTGCTCTTCTCAAAAATTAAAACTGAATCGTTTTAGGTAACGTTTAATATATTAAATTAGTAATTTTAGCTGCTGTTACCATTCATCTCGTATAAGGAAAATAGGACTGTAAAATGAGCTGTAAAAAAACGCGAAAAATAAAATGCGCTTGAAAAATAAAATGCACGCGAAATTTTCATGCTGCGAAATTTTCTTGCAATAAAGTACATATCGTGTTTTTGTCTTAGCCCCTTTTGAAAGAGTCAAGAAACATATGACTCGTTTTGAATTTTATACTCGATAAGTGGAAGGCTTGGCTTGGGAATGATGAACGGCGTTTAATAAACATTTTTTACTATTTTCTTCAGCAAGTTTCCTAGATGAAAAGTAAGAATTTAAAAGTTTTAATTTAGTGGAAATGAAATATTCTAGTAGTTTATTTTTGGAGTTTCAATGCGAGGCCATTAATAATTCATGATATTGTCCCTGATTGGCTCTCAAAGTCACGTGGTAGATCCGCTAAGGTTGCAAGGAAATACTTTGATAGGTGAGTACATCTAGGAGGGGTGGGGCAAGTTAGAAGAGCTAATTGACACTATTGTCTGTTTCAGATTCGGCGAGACTTATGACGAAAGTGTCAATACATCAAGGTTCTCATGATCGTTTTTCATCCGGTTTTCTGGAAATGAAAGAAATAGCTATACGAAAAAAGATGAGAGAAAAAAAAAATCGGAAAAATGAGAATGAAGAAGGCGAAAATTGAAGAAGAAACTCGGCATCTATGAGAATTATGGTCTGAAAGCCCTTTCTCTCCTGCGTCCATAATCATATACATTTGACAGAGGGATCAATATTTCGTAAACTTCGTACTTTTGAGAACAAAATATTTTTTAAACCTTTAAAAAACACTTTACAAATATGTTTATACAGTTATGTATCCAGAAAAATTGGATTTTTATATTATAAAAGAATTTACTAAAAAAATCTTTAAAGTTTTCTTTTTTTATAAAATGAAAGGCAATGCATACTGTTGCAATCTGTAAAATGGTGCTTCATTCAGAATATCAGATATGCAATTATGAATATGCGTTTGTGTGTAAATGTATCTGTGTCAGTGATGGAAATAACAGCCGGTAAAAACCGACCGATAAAAAGAAAAATACGATAAAAGGTTTTCTTAGATTTTAGATGCTTAAATGCCTCTGAAATGGCTCAATATGTGCCTGAAATCCAAATATTTTCTGGGCCTTGTCCCCGACCCCGTTTGAGGGTTTACAGCGCCCCAAACCCCAGCTCCGGGTGCTCCCCTCGTTTTGTTCGCACCGCTCCCATTTTCAACGAAGACATAAATTCCCCTCATTTCCACCACTGTATGTATATATGTCTTTGATATTTGCAGTGTGTCAGGTATTGCGCCTTGTTCTTTGATGATTCTACACTTGACATCATCGTAATTTATAAAACGTTTATTATCTCATTTCATACTAAATAGACCGGTCGCATTTTGAGGTTAGTGCCACCGGAGGAGGTCATTAATGCCATAGCAATTTTTGTGTTCTTATAAAGGTACTTTTTGACTATTATTAGCCTTAATTAGCATAAATAATTGAGATTAAAATTTGCAAAAATGGCGAAATTATGCTGAATCAGCAGTTTTTTCGAAACTTTAAACACCAATAACTCCTGATCATTTGATCAAAACATAGCAAACCATCTTTTTTTCATGCACAATCTAGCTATCTAATCCGTTTTTAGAATTGAACATTTTGAAAATACATTTTTTACTGGATTGTACCAAAATTATGCTAATTTAAGGCTAATAATAGTCAAAAAGTATCTTTATAAGAACACAATAATTTCTATGGCATTAATGACCTCCTCCGGTGGCACTAACCTCAAAATGCGACCGGTCTAAAAATCATTTCTTCTACAATTCATTTGCAGATATTTATGTTATAATCGTTCTGCCTGAATATACTGTTGCTTTTTACACTTCTTTTATCCATCATATCTACTTTTATAATAGAAAGAAGTAATTTACCGGAACCCTCCAGGTATGTAAAACGCTATTTACCTGAATTGTTCTGATATGCAAAATATGTCTGAAGTATGTCCTCAGACTTATTTCTGTAGGGATTTTAGACATATATAATGTTCTGCATATTAGAACTATTCAGGTAAATAGCATTTTACATACCTGGAGGGTTCCGGTAAATAACTTCTACCTTTATAATAACCCTATCACTTTCTGACTTCGACCAACAGCAAAATACTCTTCTTTTCGCAATGCCTTCCTTTATCGATACCTTTAGTTAATAACTTAACGTGAGACGTTTTTAATGAGCATTTATAACTATAACTGCGATTGTACTTGGCAGCGAAGCGGTAGAATATTTCTGGCTTCCTGGTAACGCAGGTCTTTGCTTCCGGGTAGATATATCATATGCCGTAGAAATTTTAGTGTAAACTTTGAATTTTGAGGGCTGGTACTGACGTTTCCGGCGTACCGGCGGTGTACCAGCGTTACCGGCTTTTATCCCGCCTTCCTTGGCAGCCAGTCTTTCTTCCCGTCGGCTTTCAGTCGCTCTGCCCGTTTGTACGTTTATCAACACTGACAGCTTCACACGGCCGACGGAATATCAGGATTGAGTTGATATTTATGCGTATCCACATAATGGTTTTGATATTTTACCTTCTTTTCTTCATTTGAATATTCAACAATAAGATCGCCAGTGTGTTGAGGTCTTGGTAAAAAGACGTCGTCGAGAGATCTTTGTCGTGGCAGTGTTTGAGCTAGAGTTATACTAGAAAAAAAGTGGTGAAGTAGAGAAGGTTTTGATTATATTCGATGTAAAAAAGGATGTCCCATAGCGGTGAAAATCGAACTTGTCAAAATTCAAACAGTTTCATACCACCGGAAAGGATATTAAAAGCTGATCATTTATTACTAAATGACATGAAATGAAAAACAAAGTAGTTAAAGTGAGTGATAAAATAGTCACGGCTGAAAATCATTTTAAACCTTTCTGTTATCAATGTTACACTAGAAAGAAAGTTGTTAAGTAGAGAAGGATTGATTGATTAACAACATTTGATGTAAAAACACTTGCTATTGATAAATATCATAGCGTACTATATATGTTATAAATATGTTATGAATACTCGCAAAGAAGCAAGAAACGTAAAAACGAAAGCACTTGAGACGATTTGAATGGCGAAAACTAGCTCCAATCAATCTAAGAAATAATCACAGTACTGCTGGATGACGAAATCCGACTAAATTCCATGTAATGAATAATAAGTTTTCGAAAATTTTGAATCTTTGCTTTGCCCCTTCCGACAACCAGGATAGAGTTTTTAAACAAATAATCTTCTAAGAGCAATATATAATCTTTATTTAGTATTTAAACTTATTTCCCAATTAGAAGTAAGGGAGCATATAAAAAAGGTTTTTATAATTTTCAACAGGAAATGTCTTTTAAGGGGGTGGGGGATCAAACATAATTTGTTAAGAAAATATGAAACCCTTCGATACAATATTTAGTCCTCTAATGTCCCTAATACGTCAGTAGAAAAGGTAAAACAGTTTGAAATAACATAGAATAGAATAGAATAGAATGATGTTGTTGAAACCAGAATTATGGTTGTCCGTTAAGACGAAGGGTGGACAAATCTTTTTTATATGTCCCCTAAAGACATTCAGATATATTTAAAATTATTCCAGGATTTCTTCTTACCTTCTCGCTTCTAACAGTGTATCAAGCGAACTTCGATTTCTTTTCTTCGATATTTGAACCAGAGAATCAGTTTCTTGTGACATGCTGTTGAGTCTCTCAAACGTCTGCAAGTTGTGGCTGATCTGAAAATTGTAAAACGCAAATCCATTTAGAATGAGCCAAGTAAATCTAAACTCAAAACCCCGAACTAATTGCATTAAACCTCAAATATGTATAAATCAATCAACCTTTCAGTCCATTTCAGTGTTAAAAGGGTATCGCTAAAAAAAGTGTTTTTTCAAGTTTCAAGTTTCTTAAATTTAAAAACTGGTTAAATAGTTTAATTAGTAATGAAAAGTAGATGGAAAAAATGCTATGGTTTGTTATGTTTTAATCCGTTGATCATGAGTTTCTTGTGAGTAAAGTTCCACAATAACTTTGGGGTTATCACCTATATTTACTGGACTATAAAACGAGTCCTTTATTTTTCTATGTGCAAAATTGGCCTTTCTTCAAGGATATAAATCCTTCTCAATGGTGCAATTAAGATAATCGAAGATACCAACTCCATTATTACATGAAAGAAGATTTTGAGCAGGCCCGTAAAGCTATTCTGTATCCCGAAATTTTTAAAAAGCAATTTTGTGCTTGCAATTCATGATTTTCACAATCATTAAACATGGCGGATTTAGCTACGACCCTAATGACATATCACCATGGTGAATCACCAAAAGTGCACGCTTTTTCCAAGCCCCGCCAAAATCCACCAAATTACCTTGATATTGTTTTTCAAAATCTTTTGATTTTTGAATTTAGAGTAATATTTAGACGGTAGACAGCCGTTAAAGACCTCTATGATTCTTCCCCCGTTGAACCCACTTGAGATGATGATTCCCATCGAAGATTTCAACATTGAACCCGTGTCGCTTTTGTTTGGTTGCGGGTCTGATTTCTAGAGAATTTATACACATCTAAAAGTTCTTCTAGACAGCGCTCTGAGATAGCAAAAAGACAAAATCCACCTACCGTATTCTTGCTCGTTACAATATACTCCAACTGCGTCTCGAGATCGTGGAAGCTCGGCCGCATAGCCGGATCCTTTTGCCAACACGAGATCATCATTTGGTATATCTCCGCCGGACATTGTTCCGGTCGTTCCATACGAAGCCCGTTCTTAAGATGTTGAAGGAGGTCGGCCATGGGAATGCCGGGGTAAGGTGAACCTCCCATTGTGCATATCTCCCACATGACCACCCCAAATGACCAACTAGAAAAGATAGTATCAGATTATGTTAATAGGGGCCTTAAGTTGACAACGTTATTGACAAGACTTTCTTTTATCAAAAAGTTAACTTTGGTGCAGTATTTTTATAGCAAACGCGAAGTTAGATATTAGCTTAATTAACTTTATTGTATCCTTACATTATTCGTGGAACACCATCTAGTAAATAACGTCGTCAACTTAAGGTCCCTATTTATTAACACCGTACCGACAAAACTGTAAAATTTAGGCATTTTTCGTGGTTTTTAAGCAAATTAAAGGTGAGCATTGTGTTTTGAAATTTTTCAAATTTTCTTTGCAAAACAGGCTATTTTAAAGAAGCCTCAAGCAATAAACTTGTTGACAAGCACAGAAAGTAACAATACGTGGATTTTGAATTTTGACAGTGACTGATATCTACGATAAATGGACAAAAAGGAGTAAAGGTGAAAATGATTCAGTTAAACCCATTTCAAAACGTTGCTACTTACTCCCATTACACTATAATACCAAATATACTTACACGTCGCTTTTGACAGTGTATATCTTATCGAATATGGATTCGATCGCCATCCATTTCACGGGGAGGATTCCACTTCCTTCCTTGAAATAGACATCGGTCTTGTACACATCACGTGCCAGGCCAAAATCTGCGATCTTCAGAATGAGGTTCCCTCCCACCAGTATGTTCCTAGTGGCTAAATCACGATGCACCAACTAAATGGGAATATAAGATAATAATGTTAATTGTATACCTGTCGATGCATATATTTTGTAATTGTCCGCTGTTTTAGCACGCTGTTTTGCAATTTCCCGCTGTTGAACTTTGTGCTAAAATGTCAGTCTACCAGGGAAACATAATCTTTTTGTAAAGAAAATTCGATTTTCAGTCCGGCAATTTGTATTTGTCGGCCCTTAGACTGACTGTAAGCCCTCGCATTTGGCTTGGATAATACAGTCTGCCCTCGAACGTACAATGTTAACGATGCATATAATTCCAAGGAAAAGCTACTTTTATTTTTTAAGTCCACTTTTTTCTCTTATTTACTCAAACTCAAGCCCAAGTCTACATGAGGACACTACTTTTTTTCCCCACTGATATGGGATAAAAAATCTTGAAAGTTTGGGCAAAGTCAATTTTTTCAGGCAAAATGAATTGCTCGAAAAATAGCTAAAATTACGATTTTAGGTTATCTAGAAGATAAAATTTCCTTCGTCGACAAACCATGGTGGCTGACAGTTCTTGAAACCATCAATATTCAAGCAGGTCACCGTCCCCCTGAAAGTATTCATCCAATGCGCCTATGCCCATGCTGAAGAATATTATTTTGTGTGCTTATAATCTTCCGTCTTCAAAAACATAATTTGTAATGAATAATTTTAGTAAATACTTTTTTCCAACAAATATTTAGTCATTTTTGATATTTTGATACTTGAAAGAGCTAATTGGAACTAGAAGAAAAAAAAATCGCAGGTTAAAATCTTGTTCCGTTCTCTTTCTATAGACGCTCAAAGTTGCGATTTTTCGACTTTTTTTTTGATGACGTCACTGGGTTCAAAAATACATTTTTCCAATCTAAATGCATGTAACATCAACGGAATGGAAGGCCTGTAATTTAAACATGGATAATGGTATAAAGATAAAATTTCGTACCAAAACAGTTTAAAGACTGAATAATCCGAATATGGAATTTCTTTTTTAAATTTATCATCGGAACTTAGCGGAAATCCGGTTATTTTCGGTAGGGTTAAAAAAAGGTATTGTTGAATAACTCGTTATCTGAGCAAGATTTGAAATTGAAACTTCGTATCTGGGCATAATTTTGGACGAGAAACTCAATTATGGCATTTCTTTTTAAAAAATTCTCATCGAAACATAGCGGAAAACCGGTTATTTCCGGTATAGGATTGAAAAAAGTATTGTTGAATAACTCGTGATCTGGGCAATATATGAAATTGATACTTTGTATCTGGTCATATTTCTGGACGAGAATTTCAATTATGATTCTTATTCATTTCAAGCTTTATTTATTATGATATTGTGCCGTCATCAAAGGTTTAGTCAATAAAATGAGTTAATGACATATATTGGAGTAGTAAAAACAAAGAATATAGCAATAATTTTTTACGAGTATCTTTTATTATACCTGGTTATATAATTGAACGAAGAAGTCATATATAGTACATATATCATTTTAATAAAAGATTTCTAAAGAACGAAACAGGAAGTGAATCATACATATACCGGAAATAACTGGATTTCCGCTATGTCCCGATGAGAAGTTCTAAAAAAATTCCATAGTTGAGTTTCTCGTCCAAAAATATGCCCAGATATAAAGTTTCAATTTCAAATCTTGCCCAGATTACGAGTTATTCAACAATACTTTTTTTTTCTTTACCGGGAATAAACAACAGATTTCCGCTATGTTCCGATGAGAATTTTTATAAAAATGCCATAATTGAGTTTCACGTTCAAAAATATGTCCAGATACAAAATATTAATTTTAAATCTTGCCCAGATCACGAGTTAGTCAACAATACCTTTTTAATCCTATACCGAAAAAAACAACAGATTTCCGCTATGTTCCGATTAGAATTTTCAAAAAAATGCCTCAATTGAGTTTCTCGTCCAAAAATATGTCCAGATACAAAATATTAATTTCAAATCTTGCCAAGATCACGATTTATTCAACAATATCTATTTTTAATCTTATACCGGAAATAACCGGATTTCCGCTATGTTTCGATGAGAATTTTCAAAAAAAATGCCTCGATTGAGTTTCTCGTCCAAATATATGTCCAGATACGAATTTTCGATTTCAAATCTTGCCAAGATCACGATTTATTCAACAATATCTATTTTTAACCTTACCGGAAATAACCGGATTTCCGCCACGTTCCGATGAAAAATTTAAAAAAAAAAAGCCATATTCAGATTTTTCAGTCATTTAACTGTTTGGGTACTAAATTTTATTTTTATATCGTTATATCGTTATATGTTTAAATTACAGGCCTTCTATTCCGTTGATGTTACATGCATTTAGATAGGAAAAATGTATTTTTTAACCCAGAGACGTCGCCAAAAAAAACGTTTAAAAATCGCAACTTTGAGCGTCTATAGAAAGATAACGGAACAAGATTTTAATCTGCGTTTTTTTTGTTCGTCTGGTTTTAATTATTTCTTTCAACTATCAAAATATCAAAAATGACTAAAGTTCCCCTTTAAGCGTTCCGATTACCCTCACGTTTGCATAAAAAGCTTTTTCCTGGAAATTGTATTCTATTTCTTGGTACAGCCGTGCTCACTGTTCTGTTCCAATAAACACAGATAACATTATGCTTTTGTTTGTTTTCTCTTTATTATCATAATATCATTTTGGTATTAACGACTGCGTTAAATCATGTAGATCATAAGTTTTTGTTGTTTGTACTTTTGTCAAAACTCAAATTCAAGAAATTGATTTAAAGTGAACTAATCAGGTTCTTGATGATGTAATTTTGAAGCAATCAAAAATTGACCGATGATTTGTAGACAAGTCTTATTTTGGTATTAACGGCTGCGTTGAATAATGTAAATCACAAGTTGTTGTTGTTCTTAAATTTCATTCAGCTGATGTACGTGCACCTACATGCTCTGTATTTTGTTATCTAGTCATACTGCTTGAGATAATTCGTTTTACGTGTTTTGTAAGAGGATTTGTCAATCTGGACACTTACTTATTGTGTGTTTAATATCATACGATGACCAGGAGAGAATGTGTATACCTAGAATTGCGTATTGACATGCTCTGTATTTTGTTATCTAGTCATACTACTATAAGGATTTAACTATTAGGATTTAGCCAATGAGTATGAAAATAATAACCCTGGTGGAGTACACAAGAAATGATAACAGATAGACCAGGTGTATACAATAATTTCCACCACAAATTATTTTTTGGTCGAAAATCTTTGAATTACATCATACCAAGGCAATTCATACTTGTATTAAAGTATAAAGTATAATCAAAAGTTATACAAGAATAAATTTCGTCTCCGCTTATGAAGA
>JAUKPT010004569.1:0-11009 GCA_032273505.1 Nanomia bijuga
TGTAATAAGGCTGCACATACACAAGCATCTAGAACTTTTAACTTAACCGCGATAGGGGCAAGTTTATTATTTCTAAGGAAATTATAAAATTTGCTGATAGCATGAAATCTTTTCTGGATATGCAAGTTTAAATCATACTGCAAGTTACCAGAAGAACTCATATGACTTCCTAACAGCGTGATAACATACTTCAAAAATATAGTCTGTACAAATAGTAGTATAGCAGAAATAGTAGAGGTCCCACACAAAATTTAGGTGGTCCCTTAAGGAAATAAGGACAGTTTTGGGGTAAAAAAAATAGGACAAAAAGTTTTTAAAGACTGACAGATAGATACTTGTTTTAACAAGCTGAATAAAGACAATTGAGGACTTTTTACTTAAAATAAGGACCTTTTCAAAAAAGAAAATAAGGGAAAATGGGACCCCTGAAATAGAAGAAGATAAATTACTCAAACAAATTGTTAACTTTAATTCACAATCCCTCTTCAAAAATTGTTCTTTTATAAACAACTTTAATTCTGCAAGCAGTACTAATTGCATGAAACATAAATAATGTTTACCTAGTAAGAAAAATTGTTTCTCTCAGCAATAAAATTTGCTAGCAGCTGCTACTTGTCACTTATGCTAACTAACTACATAAAACTCAAATCAAAACTAATCTCAGTATGAATAATTTGAGAATCTGACTCTGTGACCAGACCAATATTCACAAAAATCAGACTGTTATTGTAAGACCAATTTCAGCAAAAATACTTACAAAACAAAGTGCCAAATTTTACAAAAATCATATACAATCATTAAATCTGTACTGCATAAAATTGCACTAAACGTGTGACGTGAAAATCATACTTGGACCCAACTATCTGACATGGAAGTACAAAAAAATCTTGTGTAAATGTTCTTCTTTTTTGGTAGACACAATTCGCGTAATATACACATATTTTACCTAAAACTCTAAAAGTCCTTTTTTCACCTTCTTTCACCTTTTTTCACCTTCACGCTACAAAACACTGCAATAACAAGGCAAAAATAAGGAACTTTAGCCAGAATATTCACTGTTGAAAGAAATGACGTTAGCACTATTTACCCCTCATACATTATTGGTGATGTGTCAAAATGTTGGGTATCAGATGTTTTTGTTCTAGAATTGTTTCTCTCCTAACAAATTTACGAACCAAGTTTGAATCCAATCAAATAGGTTTTTTGTTAAAACACATTCTAACCACTTATGTCCCGTCTGAGAAATTTGATGTCACAACCCCATTGATACTCAATGCTATGTTAAAGCATTCATAGAATTTTGTGGCATTATACAGTCGACCTGTGCAAGTGTCAAAAAGACAAAGAATTAAACCAGTCTTTTAGTACAAAACATTTTCCAACTTTTATAATAAATAAATAAACAACAATAAAATAAATAAATAACACAACATATATACACATTGTTTGTATCAGAACCTATTACATTGCGTCTGACATCATTTATTCATTCATTTAGTCAGTCATTTAGTAGATTTAACTTGTTTAATTTGATGTATGTCCATTCATTCTTTCAATTCATCGTTTCCTCTGAAGATAGCTCAACAATAATTACAGCTTCAGCGACTCTTCTGGTTGTTGGATCACCAAAACAGTTTCTAAGTATTCTGCAGTGTACGGGGAATCTTTCTCCGCAGACATATAGTATCGAGTGCCTGTGTAGAGGGCAAGTCTAAACATTCCTGGACCAGTCATTAAAGTTTTGATTAATCCTTTCTTGCACACTGTTCCCGGTTTGTCCTCTATATTTCCGATGAATTTGGGGTATTGCATTTCGTAAATGCAACCTTGGGACCTACAATTCACTCTGCGTTCTATCTCACAGATTTTGCATGCAATGTCTGTCTCTTGAATGGATCACTTCTCTGAAGTTCCTTTTGAATACTTGTATCAACTTTTTCAATGATCTTTACGTCAAGTTTATTGTGAACGGCGCACTGCTGTATATCTTTCTTTAGCTGACCCTTTTCAGTTGCTTGTACAAACATTACAGCACTAGTTTTGTTCTTATACCAGTTCTTCTTCTTTATCTTTTCTACTTGATCGTTTTCTCCTTCATTTTCTCTAATGCTAATTCTTAATGCAGTTTTTGCAACTTCATATGTAAACCGGTGACCGTAACCTGAAAACTGAAGCCTGCTACATCTTTTCATGCGCAATATTCATTGCAGTTTCTCAGTATTCTCATGACCTCATTTATCATTACGTTCCTCTTCATCTGAATCGGATGCGATGATCTGCAATTTATCACGGCTCTTGAATATTAATAATTCAAAATTAGAATATTTTCTCTGCAGCAATTTTATTAAGCAGTATTTCCTCAAAAATATACTGAGCACCATTTTTGCGGAATTTATTTCCGTGAATTTGGCCCCTTTTCGTGAAAGTAAATTCTGTAAAACACATAAAAATTGAACATTTCCACAAAAATCGCCATCTTTCTCATTTTTTTTAAAAGCTCTTTGAGCTTCTTAATGGATGGAAATTTGCAAATTGCAAAATTAAATTCCGCGAAATTTGCTAATTTTGACCCTCCTATTCACAAAATTAAATGCCGCAAAAAATTATTTACATGAAAATTTCTTACCTTAAGGTAGATCAGCCATTTAAGCCATTCTGGAAGCAAACATTATTAAAGTAATCTAAAATGTCTATAAAACAACCATACAAGAGAAAAAAGGGTGCTAAAATTTATCTAAGATGTACAAAATTAATGTCATGTTAACAAATGACCATTTCATGAAGAAAGTTTATATATTTTTTTTGGTGTTGACAAATGAAAAGCCTGTGGCAATATGCGCAGCAATTGCCTTTTGCGACGAAGACTGTAGGGTTCATTGTCACTAGTTGAGGTAAAACAAAATTTAACAAATGTTGGGGCATTAACTAAAAATTCATAATTGAGTCTGTCTCACTGCAATTGAGAATTTTAGCAAATTAGGATTAGGAGGATTGACAGGTTTGGGTTGCCTTTTTTCCACCTTTGAATGGGACTAAAATGTTTAAATTTATTACGTTTTATTAGCACCTTACCTCTCTGATCCAAATATCTTTTTATCTTGCTCATTGGATAATGCATGTTTTGGTATGATTCTGAGCATAATGATGATTGTGCTTTTCACAAAAAACAGTGTTTATATTCATGTTGAAGCTGACATTTTGGTGAAAACTTGTGGTTTTGATATGATTCTTTGCAAATTAAGTTTAGTGCTAAGCGCAAAAAATTCATAATACAGAGAAGTCCAGTCATTTCGGCATTAACAAGTACCTTATCAATAGCATCATTTTGTGAACTGCTGCAACCATAATTGTAACCATTACTGTACAACAAAGTTACAACATATTACATAGCACACAATAACAAAAACACCCTTGGTTACACATGCACTAACTGAATCTCGTTTTCTACTTTCTGCTGTGCTCAAGTAAGGAAAGCTTAAGAGTGTCTGGTGAGAGTCTGCTTCCCTTACTATTGTACTGCAATCTAGCAGTAGACCCATCGAACACAACAAAAACCATTTATTACAACAAAACATGATTAACAAACATAACACCCTTGATTGCATACACTAACTAATTCTAACAGACAGACAGATCTACTGTGCTATGATTATTTCTACTGTGCTTAAGTAAGGTGAGCTTAGAGTGTCTGGTGACAATCGGCTCCTCTTACAATAAACACTGCATGCAACCAATTGCCCCACCCCCTCCCTCCTCACACTAGTCTGAATCAACAGAAAGCTAGTTTGTACTACAATCAAGCAGTACACCCATATGAACCCAACAAAAAAACATTAACTGCAACAAATTTAACATAATAAACAAATTAAACATGACAAGTTGTAGACAAGTAGTATGTTTCGGTAGTGTAGATTTTGAGTTGAGTTGATTGATATTGCTTGTGGAATAATCTTTGATACAACTAAGATTCTAATAAAAACCTGTTTTTTTTATATATTTTGAAGTAAATTGAGATGGAATTGTATCCATTTAAGCTGATAGGTTTATAGCAATATGAAAAATGATGTTTTGTTATGTTTTCCAGTATTGTCACATTTTATTTGAATAGTATAGAGCATATGAGGTGTGATGTATAATACACAGGGGTCAATTTTGGTCTGTTCACATGCGGTAATGCAGATTTCATGATGAAATGGTTCAATGTCAATCAATCAATATCAATATCAATCAATAATATATTCACAGATGCAATTATTAATGTATATTTCGCTAAAGCTTCAAATAATGTAATATATCAAAAAATGAATGGTTATGGAGAAAGACTACTGTTTTAAAAAATAAAATAATCTTCAAGCAGTCAGCAGTATCTAATGACTACTACACTGCATATTACAAGTACTACAAATCCATGGTTCAAAATAAATTCAACTATCCAACTCCAATGTCATCAGTCGTGCAAGTAGCAATTAATGTAGAAAGCAAAGCTATTCTTCATATAAAGTCCTCTTCATTTCCACCATGCCATGCCTCGCCAGAGAAGTTTCCTTCTCGAATGTATTTTCGATTTTAGCCCCAAATATCAATATTGTCGTTCTTTTAATCTGATTGGATATTATTATCAAATTCAAATTTAAAATATCAATTATGCAGGGTATTGACAAATTTAGGGAAAATGACCAAAATTTAGTGAAAAAGGCCTACGCGCTGGCGTTGAATGCAATTGAGAGGTTCAGTCTTATTGATTTGTCATCTTTAAACCTGTCCACAACTAAATTTATGTGAGGCCAAACAAAATAATGTTTTATACGTAAGATATAAGGAAAAAAACAATTTTGGACCCCTGCGCAGAAATGGGTTTTTTGCTCTTAATTCTTTTAAAATTAATTTTTTCACGCCTCCTCAATTAAATACATCTAATTACCTTGTCATTGATATATAATTTTCATATTTTTGAGTCGCCTTGGCCAATGAATTGCCTAAAACTGACACAGAAATGAGATATACATCTAAAAAATTAATGAATTTCAGTTTTCTTGGTTTATTCTTATTCCTGACTGGTTGGGCTATAATTCAATCTAAGAAACAAAATTTTTGGGCCAATATTAACTTCAGAATTGATTTACAAACATTTACAAATTTTCGAAAATTTCTCTCAGAAAAAAATCCTCATTGCCTTAAATACATTGAGAAACCACGGTCACGGGAGAAACAATTGAGTAAAGTGAAAGTTCCAATGTTATTGTCTGATGATGCTGCACTCTTTGATGTTTTAAGTTAAAAAATCAAATATTGGTTTTATTGGCATTGTTGTTGTTTTGGTTGTTTGATTTGATGAAAAAGATTCTATTATATCGTATTTCCTACTTGTACAACGAAACAAATCATGCCACCAGCTGTGACTATTTCACCATCAACAAATGAATGTCACAGCGCAGATCAACCCATCACCGCACCAGAAGTTTTATGCAGACATTGAAGATTGTTGTATGGATAGTATCTAACAAGGAATCATTTTAGTGACATCCACAAAGTGACATTGATATATTTTGAATTAATTGGTAAATATGGAGGAATAAATAATAATACAATTAGTATCTGCACTTCAATTATCCATTATTTATCTTGGAATATGAATAAAGAACAAGCAGTAGTCAGATAGGGTGCATGTGGTTTTGTAGAATGCAGTTCTGTGCCGGAGTTGTGGTTCGTGCATAAACCAAACATCAAATTTAAGCATTAAATTAATGTCAAAAATTGACCTTCACCTCGCCTTGCTGTTTCGTTTTATAAAAGTAAGATAACATTAATCAATCATCGTTGTATTATCGTGTATCATTTCTAAAATAACTGTTATCGTTGGTTGGAAAGCGAAATCAGTTACAATGTAAACAGTTACATTATTATAATGTTTTGAATCAATTATGACGACTCCATCTTTTCTTTCCAAGAAACCAGATAACAGAACAAATCCAGGCACAGAGAAGAAAACTTGAGTAGGTGGCTTAGTTATTAATCAGTTTTTTTAATGTTCCAGAATTGGCCGTCTAGCATTTAGCTGCATTTCTGCATATACACAAATTCACTCACTTCTCACTATTTTGATTCTATTCCTCACTTCAATTTTTTGTTTTGTTTTATGTTTGATGTTTGTTGGGAGTAATGCTGTCATTGCATCAAAAAAAATGAAATAGAAAAGAAATAAAAAAAGTTTAATAAAATATACGTATTCTCTTAACAAAACTATTAACTGTATTATTCAAAAGAGAGAAAGTCCTCGATATTAACTATTTCAATGCCCCCATGACAGCATGTGTAATTTTTATCTCAAACACATAGCTAGCAATGACATTCTTTGTGTGTGGATTTTTTTACATCAATTTGAATTGGGCAAATGTATTAAATAATTGTTCATGTATTTTATTCTTGCACAGAATTTTGGAAATTAGTTTTTGTATTTTAGAATCGAGATGATTTTCTGAATATTTGACTCATTATAATGATTTTGCTAAATGTTGGTTATTTTTTTTTTGGGTTAAAATGATATTTTTTGCTTTTTTTGTTCTGCCATAAAATTTTTGCGAAAGAAACTTAGGTCCTTTGGGTCCTTTTCACGAAAAAAGTTCCGCAAAAAAAAATATTAAAATTGGTCATATCTGCAAGAATTACCAATTCGCAAATTTAAATTCCTTGAAATTGCCTATTTTAGGGGGAGGGGGCTGACAAATTCAGGGGTAAAAAGTTAAGGGGGGGAATGATACAAATAAGAAATATTTTTTGAGTGCTTAATATCATTTCTATCAATATAAGTAAATTTGGTAACAGACTAAAAGCTAGAATATGTTATAAAGATGACAATTAAGAAAATGAAAATACAAATGAAGGCAATATTTTTCGAGTACAATAAAGTTGTAATCTGATACTATTTCTAAAATGTCAACTAAATTCTGGGTCAGGGTGGACCTGAGAAAATAGAAACAAGCCAACGGGGGTGGGCTGAATTTAGGGGCTCTGGTCCCTGATTAGATGCTTCCTCCTTCAAAAATATGTAATAAAAAAAGTATATGCCCCTCCCCTCGATTTTCAAACATTAGAAACCCCCTTTATCCCTCCCCCAACCTCTTCCCAAAAATAAAATATTCTGTGTGGACAAAAGAAGAAGAATATGAAAAACAGCTGTCTGGCGATTTTTTCTTATTTTTTTCTTATTTTTGAGAGGACCAATGAATTCATTGAAACTTTTTGAGTCTCTTTTCGCATTACCTTCTCTCCTGTGGATGTTCCATTGGTCAGCTTGCTAGTATGTAAATATTACTCTGTTGAACAATCTAATGAAGCACAATTCATATTCTTAAAAACAATTTTTATATTTTCATAATAATCTAAAATTCGAATTTGGTTTTACACTATGAAGTTATCGCTACATAGCTACATTCAATGCAATGTTCCAAAAAACAGAAACAAAACGCTCATCCAGTTGTAAATTTTGCGGCTACATCCTATTTCATATGTAGCTGCGTTTCTTCAACTAATTCTTTATCAGCACTAATACTGATGTTACTGAAGTTAGTTAATCTATACGTCTAAATACATGATATAACCCAAAAGTGCCAGAAATATTAAGTTTATTGGTTGATTTTTTATGGCTACTATCACTCTTTTTTGCCCAAAGATTTTATCAATTTTGCTTTAAAACGTGTTGCAAGCCATATATTTCCATTAAATTTTAATGTGGATCAATTAGCTGAAGAGATTAAACATTCTAAAATGTCTGATGTAATAACATTACTCTGGACAATATTATGAATTTTCACGAAAAAGCCTATTAGAGATTTTGATATTTCAGTCTGACAATATTTGGAAACTTTAACAGTATTAATGATTTCTTTATTACTGACGATAGAAAAGAGGTAGTCGAATTGATGGAACTGATGAACTCAAATCGAAAAAGAGGTGGGCGGAAGAAATTCAGCATGTATGACTTCTCTACGCTATACACATACATTCCACATGACATTAAAATCCAAAATGAAAGAATTCATTAATTATGTTTTCTTTGAAAAGGACAAAAAGTTCTTTATCTCCTCATACCGTAATGCATACATGTTACAAAATAAGTCAAAGAAGTAATCAGATGTTTCATTTACTAAAGACAAACTGTTCCAGGCAATTGAATTTTTTATAGATAACTTATTTGTTGTTTACATTAATGATATTTACCGTCAAATTGTAGGTATTCACATGGGGAACAAGCTGTGTGCCTCATATGGTCAATATTTTCTTATTTATTTAAGATAGGGGGAAAGAAATATTGCTTCTCCCTTCGAAACTGGACATTTTTACGTTTTTTTCTTGATAGAAACATATTTTTCTTTGCAGAAAAAGTGTGCAAAAACCCATTTTAAAAGCGAGGGGAGATAAATATCCCTCCTCCCCTCGAAACTGGACATGTTTTACTTTATTTTTTCTTGATAAAATCATGTTTTACTTTGCAGAAAAAGTGTGCAATAACGCGTTCTAAGAAAGAGGGGAGAGAAATATCCCTTTTCCTCTTTGAAACTGGACATTTTTTACGTTTATTTTTCGATATAAACATGTTTTACTCTTCAGAAAAATTATACAAAAACCCGCTAAGAGAGAGAGGGAGAGAAATATCTCTTCTCCCCTCGAAACTTTCAAAACCTTGCTCTAAGAGAGAGGGGAGGGAAATATCCCTTCTTCCCTTGTAACTGGACATTTTTTACGTTTTTTTTCTCGAAAGAAAAATCGGCTCTAAGAGAGAGGGCGAGAGAAATATACCTTCTCCCTTCGAAGCAGGTCATTTTTTACGTTTTTTTTCTTGATAAAAACATGTTTTTCTCTTCAGAAAAAGTGTGCAAAAAATCTGTTTGAAGACAGTGTTTTATTCTCTCCTCGAAACTAAACGTTTTCTATTTTTTTCTTAAATGTTTTATTCTATTAAAAATCAACACAAATTCAACACGTGTGCGAAATATTGCTTCCTTTAATTACTTATTAGTTTCGTCTGTCTACTGTCTGAAAGTTTATCTTAAAGAAGTGGAGATTTATTAATCTGATTATGTAAAAATAAAGTTCTTTGTAAAATGTGAATTCTTTCCTGTCGTGTTTCTTTTAGATATTTTCAACTCTCATATCATTTTGAAACTCACCCTTAAACAAATATATTTATATCGAGAGAAAACTATATAAAACGTCCGTTTTTGAGTAAGAAACACCCCTTAAAACTGATATTTATCAATCTTCTCCATAGGAAAAATATGTTTTTATCTAGAGAAAACAATTTATATCTACGTTTTTGAGCGAGATTTTTTTACAGCCTTCTCCAAGAGAAAAGATATTTATTAAGAGAAATATTACTTCCCAACCCTTAAAAATGCAGGAGAAAAAATATATATTTAATCAAGAGAAACCATAGAGGGCATTGAAAAAAAATGCTTCCTATATTCAACAATAGTTCTTGATAGTTGAATATAGGAAGCGTTTTTGGATCTTTTTCAAAAAGAGAGCAACATATTATTCATTCATTCGAATTATATCATCATAACATTCTATTATCTTTTCGGGGTTAGGGTACAAGGTAGGGTACCCCATTGGAGTACCCCAATGGGGTACCTTTTGGGGGTAGTGGGAACAAACTACAGACCAGATGTTTTATAATACATAATACATATGCGGCTATATATCGACTCTGCGGATCGTTCTCATTGGTTCATTTGTGTGTTTGATTGACATCTATTGACATCATAATTATTATAATTATTTTTGTGTGCATTATTACAAATATTTTTGTAGATTTCCAACGCGTTCTGTACAAAAGAATTTAGAATAGAATGGAAGTGAATTTTAGAAACAGCAGGGTGTTTATGTTGTGTGTAACACAAGAAAATGTTGTACAATATTCGAACATTTTCTTTGAGGCTATATACCTTCAGTGTAAAAATTTCTGCGTGTATAAATTTTCGCAAATTTCAGCCTAATATGCGAAATTAAATACACGCAAATATCTTATTTGAGCTGATTCGCGAAAATTAGTACACGTGAATAATTCCTTAAGAGCAAATTTTCCTGTTTGTCATTTTTGCCAAAAAAATTACCCTTTCCAATCATTACTAAAAGGAATTTTCTTTTTAAAATACTGTCATTCGTGAAAATTAATACTTATTTATGGTAAATACAGCACTTTAAAAAATGTCCCATTATCAACAAAATCGCAACTTGTAGCAGCACTGTCTGTATGTGTAAAAATAAGAAATAATCATATGCAGCATTTAATTGGTTCCAGAGAAGGTCAACTTAAGATAGTATGAAAATGTTGTCTGAATACTTGGTTAAAATGAGTTAATGAGTCACCCCTATCTTTTTAAAACATTTTTTGGGTGCTAATTCCGATAATCGTAGTGGTTTTGGCTGATAATCAATATCTTGGCTGCTTCGAAGGGGCTATGACGTTACAATTACCGTATTTAGGCCTTGATAGGAGGATAATTTAATTCTACCATCTTGTTCGTTATAAGTATGAATCAACGATACCCATTCAATATACCTTAATAGTAGAAATTTCCGGGCGGATCTATTTTCGCGTACGTTCAACATTAAAAATTTTAGCGCGGATTTAATTTCGTGCATCTCTGGTACTCTTTTGTGCTTAATTGTAGGGGGGAAAAGCATTGAAATTTTGAAAAAATGCAATTCGACCTTCCCCCCTACAATTAGGCACATAAGAGTACTTAAAGAAAGACCTTAAGAATAAATCGAAAATCGGACGTTTTTTTGAGGTATTCTTTTCATTGAACAATCAATGAATGATAATGGACCAAAGCAGAAAAAAACAATTTTTATTTTAAACAAAACTATCATTTACATAAAGATATACATAAATTATGATATATGATGATGAACTTTCCATTTATAAATTTTTTTCAAAACGTCAATTCGCGATGATTTTTTTGAGCTCGCGAAAATAAGTACACGCGAAAATTAATACACTTAAG
>JAUKPT010004570.1:0-11009 GCA_032273505.1 Nanomia bijuga
AGTTAAATCAATCATATGACTATTTTTAAAGAATATTCATCAATTTCTATCGTCGACTCTTGACAACAACTAAGTAAGAAGGCCCCTCGAAGATTTTTGAGGAAAACATGCAAGACAACTTGGAATTGATAACAGGTTTTCCTACTTTTTTTGACCATTTTCATAATGTGATTAATGGTCTTATCTCCGCGAATAATGGAAAGATTTAAAAAAATCATACACTGAAATTCGAATTAGGTTCCTTTATTTCAATAGAATATCTAGAATTTACCCAAATTCACGTTATTCCCAAGGTGAAATAAGAGCGTAAATTACTGTTATAGTTATAGTATTTTCGAAACCCTGTCTTCTACGCTCAGTACATTTGATTCATATAAATTGTGAATTGAATGTAAAAGATGAAGTATTTTTTAATGAAAAAAAAATCGTTTTATTGTGACCTGCCTGCAGAAGCTGAAGCTGCCTGCAGGCGGCCCATGCGACATTATCGATCACTGGAGAATGTCTTCGCTCACTGTCGCTGTGTTTAAAGAAAATTGGACCAGCCTAGATTTTTGGATAAGGGTGACAATACTAAATTTTTTGCAGTATAACCTGGATGTAATCTTGGTCAGTAGTAAAAGGGAAATGAAAAAAATTATAGAAACAGGGAAGATATAAGTGATTTCTACTGATTTCTAATGTTTCTAACCCTAAAAGAAGAAAGAAATTGGAAAATGGTATGGGGAAAAAATTCATGGCCAAAATAATTACCCTTGAGTGAACTTGTTATGGTTTCTAAGCCAAATAAAAATGGATTCAAAACTCACCATCTCAGCATGTGCTCTCTCCTCCTCAGCTGCTTTCTTGAAATATTCGAAAAAGCCGCTCAATGCAACATCACTTCGGTCAAAATAAAAGGCCTAGAAGAAAAGGAAATGATTACTTTAATCATTTGATAATCTCTGAAAAATAGTTTATCAAATTACTTACTTTGCTTTTTCAATTATTTTTTTCATTCTAAAGTAAGAATAAGAGTACTTCTTTCAGAATCATGTCATGTGTAAAAAGATTATATCCATCTTGAAGCGTTAAAGCGAAAAAATACCGTTCATTTTGCAAGATTTATTACCAAATCCCACAAGTATTATTATCAAGACACTTTTTTAGAATCAAAATATCAAAACAATTTGTATAATAACGACTCGTCAAATCGATTCCCTATTCCAGCATAAATCGGGCCCCTTGCGTCCTCCAGAACTATTGCAAATTACCTATGGAAGCTACCGTCCAGAAGTTTGCAAGTTGCAACAGATAAAGGGTCAGCTTTTCCAACTTCCAAACAACTACCATAACCTTGTTCGATGGGGAATTCATCCATAAAAAATCTCGTATATATCACAGGAAATTCTATTGTTTCCCACCTAGGAGTTTTATTGTTTTCTCCTGATATTTTGTCCTTCTTTTAAAGGAGTGATTCGTCCCTAGACCTTGGTGATCCAATAGAAAGAGATTATTGCTAAATACAAAAATTCTTACCATGGATTGGTATACATAACTTGCATAAAGTTCCATATTGATTTGTCTGTTGATAGCAGCTTCGCATTTTTCGCTGTAGTTTTGTCGAACAGTTGCCATTTTGTTGTTGTTGGGATGTATACCGAAAGATATTAAAGATTTTTAAAAGTTAAGTTTAATATAAAAATGTTAAGAAATCCTGCACGTTCTATCACTGTAGAAGCAATACAAAACTTTCTCAAAAAATAGTATGTGTAATGAAAAACCATTTCTCCTAGCTTTTTATAGTAGATAGTCACGTGACTGATCGTGTAGAATTCTTTTGTTATATTACTTATTGTGTAATATTTTGCAAGCTTGTTTTTCTCTCGAAAAATGTCAATAATTGAATACTTATTTGTAATGCGATCTACACGCCGAAATAAATATGTACTGTTTCATCATGTACTTGTTCGTTGTGTTTACCTTGTCGTAGTTATACAATAATCGAGAAGGTTGAAGGTTTGAAGTTTGGAATCATGTCATGATCGTGTCGCAAGAGACTGCAAGAGAGTGTAAGATGCTCTTTTTGTGTGTTAGCACTGTTAATCCCATCTCGGCCGCCGCATTTGAGAGTTTCCTGACAATATCTCGAGTATTTGAAGACAATATAATATCACGTGACTTGAAATTTACGACTGTTTATATATATATATATATATATATATATATATATATATACATTGGGTCATTATCTAACCGTGCACCACACCCGCAATAACATAAAACAATATGTTTCCTAACCATGTTTCATAACCAAATACTAACTATGCTGACAATATCTTTGGTTATTTGAAAGCAATACTTATATATTATAGCATGGTTTTGAGAACTTATTGAAACGAGGCAAAGGCGAGTTCTAATAATTCTCAAACCCTTGCTAGAAATTACCAAAACAACGCTGAGAAACTTTTCAACTAGACAAGATGCGAGGAAGTACTTTTAAGGATTTGGTTATATGGTGTACAAAACTCGGCTTAGCTTCGTTTAATTCTTATACACTTTTATTAATTTCTTATATATAATTATTTTATAGAAAGTTATAACTATATTCATATACTAAAGACCGTTCTAGTTATTGCACCCCAATTTTACCTTTGAACAATAGAAGAACTTTCAAAAAGTTAAGGTGCTATAAGTTAAAATATTCTTTTTTTCTAAAAGTGGTTAGAGTATATCATATAATGAAGAGCAGGGATTGGGCGAGGTAAGAGAGGATGGGAGGTTTGGGAATATTTTGTCCACCACATACTTGAATTTTGTCTTTTTTCTCCTACATTTTCGTGATTGAAAGGCTTTTTCTGAGGGTGTGCTTCCTCGGCACAGATAGGGTTAAAACAACATAATTTCGATTGAACAGGCTGGTACTTATCGGACTAACAAGTCTTAACAATATCTCTTGGTTAAGATGCGTATTCTAGGCTTGTATTGAGTCATAGGACGATTGATAATCTTGAAATAACGAAATCATAAAATGGAAATTATGCAAAACAACTAACCAAATGTGTACGATTCATGGTGCTACCTCACCGATGTTTTTGTGTCCCAACGAGCTATCGTGGAGGAATATGACAAGGATACATGATCCCTTTCGATGGTATAAGATCTGCTAGGGACTCTGGTTCAAAGAAACAAAGTAGTCGAAAATAAAAAGTTATAATATCGTTAGGAAGCAAATTTGATTTAAAATATTCTTTACTGACAATGAAATTTCACAGAAGTTATATGTAACTAATGTTTCATCGTATATCATGTCTTGTTTAATTTGATCACGTCATCCGATATTTGAATTTATGTCATACGTGCGACTATTATCATAATTTCATACGAAAGTCGTGAGTTCGGATTCTATACTTTGTTTTCTAAATGTTTCGAAATTTAATTCTTGCTAAATGTTTGGAGATATCAATTTCAATGTTGCAAATCGTTTATTATAGATACACAGTAAAACGATTGTTTAGGGTGTCAGGTAATTTCTTTCTTATCATCAAAATAAAAAAATATTTTTGATGAACAATTTTTTGCAGAATCAACAAATAAAAACTGCAATAGTGATTGTATGTTACATTCTAATTGCTTATTGTAATATAACAGAGCGTATGCATAATATTATGACGTATCAGTTTTTAGCTAATTTATTTACGCAGAGAATTTGATGGTAACGTATTAAGTCTTTAAAATGTGATTATTACCTAAAATATTGAATTAAAAGGAAATTTACCTATATATATTTTCTCTTCAGATGAAAAACATTTCTACCTAATGCTTGTAACATTTTGCAAATAATTGTCGGTAGATATTTAATGAGGTTTCACAAAAACTTAAGAATTAATCTTTCTTTTAGTAGAACAAATAGTAGTGAGAATTTCATAGCGTTTGGACAAGAATAAAAGATTCCACTTTGCTTCCTCTAGCACAAATCATCGTCTTCAAATAGTTCAATCTAAATCTTAAATAGGGTTGAAAACTAGAATAATCAATGTGATTTTATGAAATCAAGTTTGTTAAAAACGTTATAACATTTTCAGGATTTTAATCTTATCTAAACTTAATCCTCTCGTTTTCTTTTATAATTTGGTAGAACTCTTCTGTGAGGAAGACATGGTATTTTCAAAACCAATAATCAATAATCAATATTGGTGAATTATTAGGTAAGGTCGACAATTTAAGGAAGGTAAAATTAATGGTCATGAGATCAGACCACTGTGTGTGTAGTTTTACTTAAGAATCGTTAACGATTTGAAGTGTAAACAGGCTTTAAATAGTTAACAGAATTCAAAACACTAGTTTCATTAAGACTGTTAGCGTTACTCGTGAAGAAGGGAGTTGTAAAGTGTCTGATTTCTTTAACAGTATTTGGGGACAAGTACTTTTCCTTATCCTCGAATTTGGGGGTGTATTTATGTTCGGTGCATCGATCATGTTTTGTGGAAGACAGATGAGTAAAGCTATTTTGGCATGACGAAGCTATTTATAATACGCTTCAGTTTTGAGGTACGTGTGAGACCAAAGTTTTGCAATACTGGTAAATTTCTTGATCTTCGATACCAGGAAGGAATTGTGCGAATAGCTAGCTGCTTGTTAGTATAGTAGGGTAGCCAGTTGAATGGTCTGATCGACAGGATAATGGACATAAATACATACAAAGCCACAGAGTAACTAGTAATCAGAAAAACTCTAACAGCTGATATTACGCATATTATTTAATAGTATGTAAAATGTAATTCAGATAATATATAGAGAATGATAAAAATGGTTTGAGAAAGATATGATGAGAAATAACACCAAATATCTCCAGTCTCTTTAGCTTCCCGCGCCCTCTGCTCTATTCAGCAATCTTAGTGATATAAGTAAAGACACTTTATGAGAATAAATATTTCTTAAATCTAAATAAACAACAAGTTTTAATGTTTAAGAGTTCACAACATTCTTGGAGAAAGTGTTTACGAAGCACTCTTCTAACTTGCATCATTTACAAAGTAAATGTCGATAGGGTCACTACGAAATCACAATGGGAATAAGAAAATGAACATTCGAGCAAAGAATTTTTTAGAGTTCGTGGGGTTCGTTTACATACTACCAACTATAGGCTCGTCACCACTTTGAATTGTTAACAGATTGGTTATCAGATAATGTGCTTTTGATTTCAAGAATTTAGTATCATAGATCCAATTAATGACGAATGATGAGCAAGTGGCACGTAATAATTGTTATCATCGACGATGAGCAAGATTACATTACGCAACTTAATGTGGAAGGTAGGAACGACAAATTGGTTCCAAGTGGAGTGTGGGAATTTACTTCACACACGGAGCATGTTTGTAGACGCAATCGTTCACGAGTTGGGATGGCATTTACATATAGCTCTGCATAACAAAGAACTAAACTGGTATAGTTGAGAGATCAAACAAGCCCTTATTATGAAAAGGACAAAGAGAAAAATAATAGTAAAATTTAAAAAAGAAAGCTCTTGAAAAAAGCGAGTTTCTCGCTTTTCAATTTACCCAAAAATTTGTCCTGCACTGCTTTGTCTTGTGATCAATTGTACAATTTGTATTAAAATACACATGCCTTTAAGTGTAGTGAGACCGATTCGCACATGCCCTGTGCACGAACTTGCAACCTGAAAGTAAGAGGCTCTTTTTTCTTTCTAGAAGCAAAACGCCAATCAGGAATATCTTATATTATCTTAGTTTCCTAGTCAAACACCCTTATAGAGAAAACCTGTTTATAGACGTTCTCTAACTCGATTATTTAAACGAAAAGAATGTGCTTAAAAAGTAGTTGCTTACATATAAAATTAATTGTAAGAAAATCGAACATAACTATCTTGCGATAAACAACACTATGAAACAAAGTATCGCAAACAAAATGGTGATAATTTAAAGACAAACCAAAAGAATTGCAATCATCTTTTTCCTAGTTTAGAACTGCTAATGAAAACACAAATCACTGATAAAAGAAGGATTCGTTAACAAGGGCTGTAATTCACAACAAGGGCCAACATACTTACTAACTGTTAGTTTTCCCATTTTTGAAATATCAAAAATTTTGTGTTGAGAACCTAGGCTTGTCAATCAGTAGGGGACTGGCGAGTGATCAGAAGAACACCACGCAGAGCGCTTGTGTAATTGAATACGCGAACAAAGTAAACACGAAGCTTTGTAGTCATCGGGTTTCAGAGTAATGAAAACCGAGCGTTGTTAATCATCTGAAAAGTTTAGATTGCAAGATTTGCTAGAACTGACAATTTGATAATGCAAAAGATAATTTCCGCTCGCGATCTGAAATTCTAAATCCGGTATTTCACGATCAGGTAACATGTTTTGAACGATCCCTATGCGATCTCTAATTAATTGACTTGTTCGAGTTAAATTGAAGGGCTTGATAAAGTAAAATGATGCAAGGGAAACGTTGTTGAAAGTGACCCTATGGACATATACTTTGTAAATGATGTAAGTATTTCTACAGAAGAGTGCTTTATTAACACTTTCTACAAGTTTTTTCTGAACTCTTAAACATTAAAACTTGATGTTTATTTAGGTTTAGGAAATATTTATTCTCATAAAGTGTCTTTTCTTATATCTCTCAGTTTGCTGGCTAAGAACAGAGGGTGCAGGAAGCTAAACAGACTGGAATTATTTGGCTTTATTTCTCATCATATATTCCTTAAAAAGTTTTTATCTTATTCTCTTTATTATCTTAATGACATTTCACATACAATTAAATAATTTCGTAACATCAGCTATCAGATTTCTTTTGATTACTTACCCCTGTGGCTTTGAATGGTTTTATGGCAGTCAGTCTTCTCGTCAGCACGTTCAACTGGCTAACGTTGTGAGTTTTGTAAAATTAGAAAATGTATAATTGTCAAGCTAGGAAGATCCCAAAACGCGTTAACCCTATCTAAGATCTTTGTTCCCTCCTCCATTAATTTGTTTATAACTCTCAAACTTTTTTCTTTTTCAGTTTTTCCTTCAGTGACTTTTAATATTTATTTATAAGACACATTCTGATAAGATTTGGTGTTCATAGGATAATTGCAAAATTAGGGGATGAGTAAAAAAATCCTATATTTCCCATATATAAGCCTATGTTTCATGAAAAGCCGACGATGTGACGTCATTTTACGACGTCGTGATGTCATAAGACATTATTTAACAAATTCTGGATAAAAAAAGTGCTGATTGATACCATCAAAAATGAGTTAAATTATGCAAAATTCCGGAAATAACATTTAAATACGATTCTAAATGACGTATCCTTTTGACGTCATCGCCAAAAAATGACGTCAACCGAAAGTTTTTGATGCATTCTACAATCATGCCAAGTTTTATCCTTCTTGCTTATCATTAGGGTTGTTTTCAATGGGGGTGATACAAAGATCAGCCCTATACCAAATAAGCTCGAAAAGAAATTGTGTTAATATTAATAGAAGAGAGGTTAGTTTTATATATATTCAGATCAGCGAGTTTATGCAACCCTCATAATGTGTCTTCTCTGATTGTCAATTAAGTAGGACTTTGGTGTATCTGTAACGATATAAGATGTGTATTAAATCTGTGTTGGGGTCTCAGATAGTTTTACAAATATCATTAGCAATTGGGCAAATTCCTACTTTTTAGCCGATTTTTTGTTTATTTGGGTGCCATTAGGGGCAGTTTACAGCTAAGCGAAGTACCCAAACAAACCGCTTGTCTACGTAGCGTTTTTTAATTCATGCAGTACTCCGTCTATACTACAACAAAAGGCATTAACCAACTATCCGAGAAAATTTGATCTTTTAGCCAAATGATACCAAATTTGTTCGAGAATGAAGCAATGGAGCGGACCGGGTTCGTAATTTGAAGTATTAATTCACTAAGTTAGTTCCAATCACAATGTTTCCTGGTGGTGCGTTAAAATCGCAAATGGATCTTATCTCAAAAATGTTTTCATACTTTTTAAAAGAAAATGTTTGTTAAGCATTTATCCCCCCACTTCCTCTTGTCATAACAGAGATGTCGTCTTTTTTAATATGTCCCCTAATTGTTAATTGTTATGCGTGTCGTAAACCGTTGATCCATATTTGAGTGTAGCGCTATATATATATTATTATTTTTTTGAAATAGAAAAAGGGAAATTCATGCAAAGAATTTATATATCAACAAAGACGCTTTTTCAATAATTTGTGGGGGTTCGTTACAGGCTTGGCAACTAATGTTCGTCACAACCTTGAATTTTAAACAGTACGAATAGGTTTCTATTAGCAAAAAATAAACAAATTGAAACTCGACATTTTAAAAAATACAACTCCCACTAAGAGGGCTTACCAAAAAAACATAGGCAATAAAAAGACGGAATGATAGATAATGTCCTTTTGATTTCAAAAAATTTGGAAGTATTAGAGATCCAATTAATGAGAAAATGTTAAGCAAGTGGCACGTAATAATTGTTTTGTGTTATCATCGACGATGAGCAGGATTACATTGCGCAACTTATTTTACGAATGAAGAACATTCTAAGAATTAAAATTCCAGAATAATTGCAAGTGCATTATGCGATTACATTCATCGACAGTAGAAATCTGCAATATTTTTTTTCGTAATTTTGGGCGTGGGGGCATATTTATTTGTTACGTAACAAAGGTTGAGGGGTGTATTAATTGTTATGAAGTGTGAAGGGAGATAGTAAAAAGGCAGATTTTTCCGTTACGTGATTAATAGAATGGTAAAATGTAAAATCTTTCTAATGATAAGTCTTAAAAATAGTCATCACGGTACCGACAGAAAACAACTGGGTTGAAAAAAAGGTTAACACAAACTCTATAGCAAATTCCCTGTGCGCAAACGTGTAACCGATCACGTCCACATTTCTTACTGACAGGCCTTTGTACATGTATCTCTCATAATTAAGGGATATTGTTAATTTCAAAAAAAGAGAGGCGTTTTATTTCTAGATGTAAAACGCTATTTAATAATATCTTATCTTTTCTTATCTTCTTGGTCAGAAATCCTTTTAACCCTAATGGCAAATTCAATACTTTTTGTGGGCCATACTTTTTCATCTTCATATTACAATATCCGAATATTGTTTCTTTTATTCAAACTTCCACACCATTTTTTCTATAAAGCAACTCCCTTATAAGCAATTAGTACGGTCATTAAGAAAGTTAGAAAGCAAAATACGTTTTCAGTTGTTCAGTGTGACTTATCAAGAATTAATTTGAACACTGACCAAATTTCTGAGTTTCTTTTAAAAGGATATCGTGCAATGGTACTCTAAGGTCCCGAATAGCAGAGGGCTTTAGAAAATCGGAGAGGGAGCGTTTTTTTTATAAAAGATAAAGAGTGGCCTACAGTATGATACAGTTAAAAACAAATTAATGCTTGGATATTAAAGATTTTGATTGCCGATGCATTTTATTTTAAAGATTAATTTTTAAGATTTTAGAATTTTAAAACATTTCCAAAAAACAATAAAAAGGGTCCTAGTTATTCGGGACATTAGAGTATACTGTTAAACGTGGATCATCTGGGTAATCACTTTATTTTGCCACATGCTGCAAACCACTGTATACATACTTTTGATTTTCCAGGAATCTTGTCTCTCCCAAAAATCGATTTGTCAATTTATTTACAAATTATTACATATACTCAGTCCATGTCAGGAATATGCCAAAGACGCGCGGGAAAAAACGCGCCTATGCTATGTATCATATGTCGCGCGATATTTTACGATGCGCGTAATCAAACTTACAGCCACAACAATTAAAATTCTATTTATTCGCATGAGACGTATAAGGCGTTGGTACATCGAGGCATTGAGATAAAAGCGTTACGTAACTTACGTATAAATGATTTATGGATGAACCCTTAAATATTATAACCGATTATAACATGGGAAAACCTTTCATTACTCTAAATATGTTTGACGTGCGGGTGCAGGCGTGATCGCCCGCCTCTCGTGAAATGACATGTATACTGACAGAGAGAAAGTATAGAACATTTTATCCTCACCTGAGGGATTTATTCAGAAACTTTGATGTTTCGATATAATTTTTCTTCCTAAATCATGTAATGTCAAACACACAAGTTTAAAGGTTTGATGCGTATATTATAATATATCATACAATTAACTCTATTAGCCAAGTACAAGTGTCGTGAGGTACGTGATATGTCACAGTACCAATGTTCAATCTTTCTGATGTTTATTTTTGGAATTTTTAATTTAGATCACGTGGCAATGTACTAGTGTTATTTTTCAAGAGGTATGCGTCTATTGTTTGCTTCATGTAAACAGACGGTTTAGCATCTAAGTGATGGAAGTAGGCAGTACATGATTGCTTGGTTTATAAACAGATCTATGTTCCATATAAAGTACTTTGTGTTCCAATAATTATATGACATTATTTTAAATAATGTCTTAAGATAATGCTGGGATCAAATGATCGATCTGACGAAGTTATTATTTTGAAAAACATCACCTTATTTATAGGGCAATTGTACCTCTAAAGACTGCAAATCTTTTTATCCTTTTCCTCTACATAAAAACGTTTTTGCCTACTTTGTGCAAAGTAAGTAAAATCCAATGAGAATATGTCCAGGAATAACACTGAACCCAACACTCGTAACTCTTTTACGTCTTGCAATTTTCTTGGACATGAATCGTTTATCTTATAATGTAAACCTTTTTATTTTAGCACGTTCAGCATAGTTTCCCAGCCTTCAGACAAAAAAAAGCCTTAATCGATTGTCTTGAATATCCGTGGAATTATGGATTAAGTAATATAAGTTTTGATTAGGCGTCATCATACACACTGTTTATACCAAAAACGCAATTAAAAACAATTATATGTGCTTTCTCAAAGATTTGTATTTATTGAATACGAAAGACTAAAGAAAATATCATTATTGATCTAATCTCATCTCAATGTCCTTCACGTGTTGGAACTTTGCTTCATTTTTACAAAAGGAGAAAGTCTTCTTCATCTG